>JAAAKL020013465.1:0-12458 GCA_010016065.2 Carybdea cf. marsupialis auct. non (Linnaeus, 1758)
TGGTGCAACCCGGATTTACTTGTTTGGTAATTTTGTTCTGTAGGCGCGACTATATCATAATCATTTGAATATGCCATGGTTGATGTGAGTATTTAAATGTAACGTAGTATGATATGAAAATATATTTTAAGTTTAAAAATGAACAATGCTAAAAAGGGGTTTGCTGCAGTAAATACTTTTGCCCCTGCTTCCTTCTATAAATGTGGAAATACATATTTAGGTCTGCTTTAGTTTCTCATCCTGAATGAAATGAATATGCTAGGTGAAATACTAATTCTGTTTAAAGAGCGCATATTTACGGGGAGGAGGAACGGCGAAAGCAGCATAATTCAGCAAGACAACCCCTCATTGCCTCCTACCAAGAACTTCCGTTTATATAATTTTTGTTAGCACCGTCTTGAACTTGACACATTCCTGCCTTACAATATAATACATTCTCACTTGTTAAATTTAACTAAATTAACCGGAGAAAAGCAAAATAGCCATTTATATAAACTTGTTCTAGGTTTTATTGAGTAAAATAATTTAATTCTACATTTATTATGAATCGATGCCTATCGCTGTATCACAAAACTGTATCACCGAGGATGGTGAAAAACACTCTGACTAATTGATTTCCTAGACAGGTGGCTCAATGGCTAAAGTGGTAAGGTTCCCGTAGATTTTCTTCACTATGCTCAAGGGATGCATCAGCCAAAAACGTTTGTTTACCACTATTCTGGAGTGAAGGTAGAAAACACAAAGAATTTCTATGAAATGAGAAGATTGTAGTCATTGCATATACAAATTTCCAAGGATACGATTTCGGTCACTTATTTGACTATAACAATGCAAGCTCATTTGCTTCGCTGTTCCGACCTGTTATGATTTTGTACCCTGAATTTCTCATTTTTAGCCGATTAAACTCAAGCATACATACAAAGGAAATGTTAAATGAAATGGCTTAAAGCTTAACTACAAATATTCGGTGAATAAAAAAGAGATATATATCTATAAATATAAGTGGAAGAAAGAAAAAAAGGAAAAGATCTACATCAACAGCAAATCGTGTGGTACTAAAATGCAGGGAAAACTTCAAAAGTCTATGTATCACTATCCACTTAAGAATAGATTTTTTCATGCCATCCAGTTTATTGCTTAAATCGGATCTAAGACTGACTACCTAGAATGTGCTTGTAACACCTTATGCAGGCCAATTGCTCCCCCACGTTTTTCAAAGAGCACTTTAAAAAAACATTCTGTTAACACTGCCACTTACGAATTCTGAGCTTTGCATCATGGAATTATCTGCCAACTATGTGCCAATATTTCTTGTGGGTTAGCTCGTTTCAGTGTCCTGTTTTACGACAGTGTTTTATAAGCGAAATCTACAGCACAAAGAGTCATTAAAAGTAGCTGGATGTATCAAGTTCACACCCTTTAAAAAAAAAGACGACGCTGTGCATTTAAATGAATCTTCCAACGTCGCTGCGGCTTTTATTTGATTTCTTGCTGAGGCCTTGACATGCTGGTCATTTTGATTAAACTTTTTGCCTGGATGAACTGAGTTCTGGGTGTAAAATATTAACGAGAGTCAAGAAATTTGGGAGGAAAGAATAGACTGCTACCTGTTTCCAAAATTGTAACTTAAATATTGCCTGTTAATTTGGTAGTTCAAGTATTTTACTACCAATCGAGATCGACAGCCATCTGTGGACTGTTCGACAGGAGGTGATAGTGTGACTACGCACAAGTGCCCTAACACTGATGACACTCATCGTAGCTCTCACTTTAGTGTGCGGACTTTTAGCAGTGCGACCAATTCTATTATGGTGAAAGAAGTGGAAAAACCGAATGTCAGGTAAGAGTATTATTATTTGCCACCGTTTAGTATCAAAGATGGTATTTCAATTGCATGAAATTTAACAGGCTACATCAGTCAAAGGATTCAGTGACAATAGCTTGGTACTCCGCTGAATAAGACGGCAAAATAATAAAAAGAGACAAATTTGATGTTTTATATAGGCCGATTATTCATAACTAATTCTTTCCTCCTGCACAGAAATGGTCTGTATATGTGAGATTGAAGTCACGTAAAATTAATCGTTCTATTGCTAAATGTTAGCCGAATTTATTGGATACTTGTATGCTTGTATCCTTCACTCGTTATGATGGAATTTTATCAATCTTTTATTCGTCACGTAAGAGAACAAATGACTTTGGTATTTTCAAGATGAAGAATTAATTTGTTGGTGTTGTACCACCGACAAACTGGAACAAGCTCTCTGTTAATAGTGCCTACTGAACTAATGATGTTTTGAAGTTGACTTGTATCACCAGCAAAAATGACGAATGAGAAAAGCTAAAAAGAGTCAAAAAGAACAGTACAAAAGACGGCTTCCTGAGGCACTCCACATTTTATTGCGTGGCATGTTATGGACAATCATCAACTATTTCTCTGTTGAAGATGTAACTTATTATTCAAGCTAGTTGGGCTCCAAGTGCTTGGTACAAATTTAACTTGTTTGTAATAATAGTGTCAAGAGCATACTTTAAATCAATAAATATGCTTGTATTACTATCATTATTTTGAAAACCGTGGTAGAAACTACTTATAAGCTAAACACGTACCATGTAAGTAAAGTAATTTCAACTATAGCCATATTTATGGCGGTTGAGAATATCAAACATCTGATTCAATACAGTTGTCCCAGAACCGTATACAAGCTAGCTATGATGTTGTATAAAATGACCATCACTATGATGCGTCACCTTAAAACTTTTACGATGAAAGTTTCTCAAATTCAAAACACGAGAACCAACAATTTCTTAGATTTTAATTTCCGCATTAATAAACACTATATATCGAATAGCCTTGTCTGATGTGGTGCAAAGACGGAAGCCTTCAAGTATTGTCCGTTTTAAGCAAGTCTCTACCTACCACGACGTCTGTGCAAAATGGCGAAGCTCTCAAACATCAAAAGCGCTAAATAATCCTGTAAGTATTTTTAAATCTAAGAGAAGTTTCAACAAAGTACCGGAATCTTAGCGACTGCTGTTTCATGACGTATACTTAGCAGTCTCAGATAAGATATGATAATCCCGATATCTCAGAAATGAGAATGCAAAATAGCAAATACCAACCGTACTTTATTGACGCAAGTTGTTGAAATTTTGTGTATTCAAAGTTATAAGATTAGAGTAGCCTATAAATTTCACCACCCTCTCATAATGACTAAACAAAAGGTGCTTAAAAAGGGTCGTTAAACCATTTCTAGTGAGAAAGCTTAAACATTTGGTACCCTAGCATTGCCATCACGCAGCTTGGTGGTTAGAGAATAAATAAGTTCTCATGAAATCATTTGACGCCCGTCACAATGTAAGCACATCAGGTTAAAAACAGAAATCAATTTTGCTCACATGTTACCAGCGAAGAACTAAACATGTTAATTATCAATTTATACATCTAAGGATCACAGAAAAAATTAAATGGAGGGTAGCTTTATCAATCTTTATACGATCTTGATAAGGATTGCAAACTTTCTACCTGAATTCAACTCCCAATCAATGATCACTTTTATTTACCTTTTTAGTTTAATCGAGAAATCGTAAAGAAGAAAATCTGCAGTCTGAGCGGAATCTTCTATACGAAACATCTGCTCTTCATATTTTGCACTTGAACTTTTAATCCAAAGTTTTTTCTCTAAATTTTCCTGGTTGCTACCAACGTGTTTAGTAAAACCATTGCTATTTGTTGTATGGTTGTTTTTTTCTAAAAAGTTCTATAAATATGAATGACAATACAGGGATCACACTATGACCGGAGTTTTAGGCACGAAACATCTGCTCTTCATATTTTGCACTTGTTATGGACCCAAAACTTTTATCTAAAGTTTTTTCTCTTATTCTTCTGGCCTGCTATCAACTTGTTTAGTAAAGCTATCGCTACTTGTTGTTTTAGCTTTTTAGGATTTTATATGTAATACAATTTAAAACGTTTTTGTGTTTTTTGTATAAAGTAATGTAAAGATGAATGACAGTGCAGGAATCACACGATGGGATGATGTGACATCGTGGTACCATATTACACTGCCTATTCTTCTACCAGAAAACAAGATAGCGACAAGATCTATTTTCAGACAGCATTATGAAACCTCCATTTGAAGAAATTCTTAGGATCGTGATTAGTGAAGGCTAAATTAGGTATTGGTTTACGTGAGTTGGGTATTATCTTACATGCTACCATATTACAATGCCTATTCTTCTACTAGAAAATAAGATAGCAACACGATCTATTTTAAGAAAGCATAATGGCAACTCCATTTGAAGAAATTCTTAGGATCGTAATTAGTGAAAGCTAAATTAGGTATTGGTTTACGTGAGGTGTGTATTATCCTGTAATAAAGGAAATGAAGAATCTCGCAGCTGGCAATAGCATTGGCATTTATTCTAGGCAAAGGACTAAAAATTATTTTATTAGTTTTTCAATTTGTAGCAACCTTTGCAAATGTACTTATTGGTACCCCTTTACAGCATAAGTATTCCTAAGTTTGGCCAGAGTACCTGTTTTTCCTTCATGAAATTTCCATACCTATATTGACATATATTTCAGGCGCAAATATAAATATTGAAAGCAAAGAGCTGAATGAATAACTGAACTCTACTTACACTCGCACATGACACAACATCAACGGTAATATTATTTCCTTCCGAGGCAAAGATGCTCTGTTATCAGTATTGAAACGATAAATGTAGAGAAAAGCGAGTCTTAAAAGATATTTCTTTTGGTTAATGCATTATCATGAAGCTTCTAAGTTGGTCCATATGGCTCAGCTTAAATGAATAATTGATTTACAGCATCTTTATCTCAGCAAAACTCGGTTGCAAAACTTCATCTGTTCCATTTGCAAACGACCACAATAGTCCTTAGCCTTGTTCTATCTCTGGGGATGGTCGGAAAGATATCAATTAACAATGGCAAACGAGAATCAAAATCAGTCTGTGTGACAAATTGCAACCCTTTTTGACAATTTCTTCCTTAAAAGAACGAATTTTCTTTTCTTAATTTGCTTTTTAAATCTAAAACATAAACGTATCAGCTCTTAACTGTTGCTTTAGGAGAAGATTTAATCTGTGATACATGCCAACACGGAACTCAAGATCAATGTCTCGCACTTTCTTTTACTTTAGTGCTCGTGTCACCATCTCGATGTAAAAGGCAGTATTCGTAGCAAGAAGTAACTCTATATTTCATATTAGTACCTTCGCTAATCAGCTATGGTCACATCAATAAAACGGGAAAGTATAAGCTTTGACAGAACTTCATGTGGAATATCAGCGGGCTAACCTTTCTTCAATTTTCACTTAACTACCATCATGATAAAGAATTCAATTATAACACTTGTGCGCTTGTGATGATGAGGATGCTGTTGCTAACGGCAACTATTATCATAATGAAGCTAATGATGATGATTATAATGAGAGGAAGGAAGGTGAAATGGAGTTTGGACGACAACAATTTTGATTTTGAACAAGATTTCTATACAAGTATGAACCTTTTGTAGTATTTTTAGGCAGACAGATATCCTCTTACTTTAAGCTTTAGTAAAATATTTGATACTTAGCTACAGCTTTGGGTGTGTATGCATTGCAAGAGGATAAATTTACATTGGGATCACTATCATATTGAACTATTGTATAACACTGAAGGAGCAAACATTTTTCTCGATTTTTAGATTGATCTAAACAGCGGATTTATGTTAAACACCAAGTAGAGGTTTCATTGCACTATTATTGGTTTTGTTGATGAAAGGAGAAATTTTAGAATCATATCTCTCTGCCTAATTTTGATTAACTATCAAAGAATTAATATCTGTCTCAACAGCCAGTCCAATTGCCACTTAAAGTATCCAGTTTGGAAAGTTTTTACTCAAATCCTCTCTTCTCAAAATCACTGTGAAAGTATCAACTGAGGAGATACGATTTGCAATAATCGGTCATATCAAGATGCTGGGAAGCGTGTTATCACCAGGCCTCGAAACCCCTATTATAAAGCATGCGCTGCGATGAGTACGTCATGTGTACAAGTCCCGGTGACGACTTATGCAGGTGGACATTTCCTCGCTTTCAATAGGAAGGTTTAACGTTATTTCACATTTTATATAATGATATTCAAAAAGATCAGTGAGCTACTTTTTGGATTTGAGAGGAAAAACAGACAGATAAAAACTCTAAATAAATAGCTACTTTGATTGTCAACATGCAAGATAGAATGTAATTCCAGACCTTCTCAGTCTTTAAGACAGATTTGATGGTGACTTTTTAACTAGATAAACCTTCACGAAGCAAATCAATTAACTATGGATATTCTTTTTAAGTTGCAACGTGCAAGCAGCATCCAGAAATATAAAAAAATTAAAAAATCTTTCAACCCAAGCTCCTGTTGTTTTTATTTCTGTTTAACAAATTCCGCATAGTTTTATATGCTCTTTATTTACTAGCATCTATGTATTGATATGTAAAACAGTAATGTTTAGTTTTTGGTTTTAGTAGGGGACGCAGGAATCACTCTAAAGCTGTACGATGTAAGCCTCAGTGGTGCACCATCTGGTTTTCCATTCAAGCTGGCGTCCTAAGGAAAGTAAAGCGTCACGATTTGCATTTTAAGGACTGTTTTTATTCGATAAAAACACAATTTAAATATCAGTAGTTATTTATGGTTCTCACGCTCCTTACATTGTGTCCGAATAAACCTATTTACATACACTTGCCAAGGATAGGATGGTCCTGACCTTTTTAAGGTAATTAAATCATTAATTCTTTGGTATGTAAAATACGCAATACTTATACAGGTACGAGTACCAATGGATTTAAGAAAAATACACTGAAAAAGGGCTAAGAGTTTTATTATGCATTTGAAGACCTGGAGAAAGAGCATGAATGGATATCGAGGGAGTTTATAGATGTTGGCGAAGGAAAAGAAGCGTTCTAAAAGAGTACATCAAAATTCAGAAATAACATACACCATGTTACGAACTAGATTCAGAATGACGCAGATCAACAAAATAACTTGTCTTGGCAATGGACGCTATCATAGTTGAATGCAAGGACTACATTGGGAGTTGCTATTCACAGACTTCTTGTTCATTATGGAATGAATGCAATAGCAGAAGAACCTAAGATGTGAAAGGTTGAAAAATTACTTAAGTCTATATCTCGCAAATAGGTCCATGATTAGAAGTCATCTGATAAACCTGGAGAAAATGAAAAGAGCGTTCTAGAACATTTAAAAAAAAATACTCACGCCCATGGAGACCAAGCCATAGAAAACATTGACTAGCGCCACAATTCTTTACGTAGCAAAATGCTGGACAGACTTAGAAGGAGATGGAACGTATGCGCTGGGAAATTGTGACGTCACGATTTTGAAAATGTTTGAATTATGGAGAAGATCTTCAATTTTCAGGTTGCCCTAATAGTGAGAACGTCAATGGCCAAAATTGAGGGTATTGCCATTTTCCAACATCGAGATATCAGCTTTCAAAGTCTTAAATCTCTCTAACAAAACAATATTATTTGATGTTAGTTCTTAACGTAAGGAACCAGGGAAGATTAACAGAGCTTTTACCATAGGATTTTGAAATTCAAACGCCTCTAGTTTAAACACTTTATACACTACATACCTGGCACTCTGGAAAACAGTTTATTCCAGGGTTGCCATTAGATACCTGGAGTCAAACCGTACTATTTCCAAAACTTTTAATTTGTGACGTCATCACTTTCCCAACTCATTTAAGGGAGAGAAGCAAAACCAGGGCCAAAGGAGTGACATGAAAGAGTTAGAAAGAGAAATGAATGCACTAGAAGAAAGCTAGGAGTGGGAGCCATAACAGAGAAGATCAGAAAAGTCTCAGAGAAGATGATTCGGTCATGTAATGCGACTTGAACAGACGATACAGGCATCCATGAGGGAGGTGTCGAGAATAGGAGCAAAATAAAGACTAGGAGTGAGATATTAATAAAAACAGATGGAGCAAGCTGACAAAGGGGCTTACCCCAACCTCAGAGTTGAATAGTGAATGAAGAAGAGTAAAAGTAAGTAGTTTAAGTATTTTTCATAATAGAAAACCCTTTACTGATCAATTCAATTGCACGTCTTAGGAGGGAGGGAAGGAAGTTTTTATTCAAAGGAAGTTGGTTTAAGACAAGAAACTTGTTAACCAACTTGTAACTATTGTAATTAATAACCAATGCCTTCCCTTGAGGAATCAAATAATAAACACGAAATGTGAAAAATAGACCTTAAATCCGAAGGAACAGTTAATATCATCAGATAAAAAATAATGGATTCTAATCAATATACAACTGCTTTTGGAAGTTGCTGCTAGATACAAGGTTTTTCTTTATACACTATTTGGAGCTCAGGTGTCAGAAATAGTGTAGGAACTGGAAAGCGCAAGATTTCAAACCCATCTTAGCAATAGAGTATGCCTATTAAAATTAGAATTGAATATCAAAGACGTTTTCTGCACTTCTCAACATCTATATGGTAATGCAAATTGATTAAAATCACCAAAAGAATAATAGTTTTTGTGTGCAAACAAATATCTTTCTTTCTTTAATGCAGATTAAAGTTATCATCAAGTCAAATAAAAGGAAGACCTGCGACTGTCTGTAGTAAGTGTTTTTAAGTATCTTTTTTGAGCCTATATTCAACAGAATTGAAAGATAAAAGATTTTCGTAAGGGGTACTTTAATTTGTTAGTCTTTTAGGGGATTCTTTTGGGGAGGCAAAGAAGAAATTGCAGCAGATCTTCTCTTTATGAAATATATATCCTTTAAGAGACTTTTTTCGTGCAGTTATTGATAACTTCGGGGATGAAATTATGAAAAATAATGAATAGTCTGTTTATATCTCAAAACAGAAACAAAGACATGAGTATAACTCACTAGAACCTATGTTTTGTAAGAAATTTATTTGGTAAGACAATTACAGTAGGCCTTCTTCAACCTATGTCAAAACCGATTGTAATATTTAACCAGACTTCTCTCCGTATAATAAGCAATAGAAAAAGAGAGTAGACTTGGTCTTTGTTGTCGGTCAGAGATAACTATGTGGTGTTAGAATTTTAAACAAATTTTGATCTGGCGAATTTTTGATTACTTTCTACGAAACCATATCAAAACAACTTCAGTTTCTTAGAGCCTATTTCAATGCTGGGAAATGCTTTACTACGCTTAGTAGCTATGGATAAGTTACAATCTACTGTTTTACCTACTTTCCTCATTTACACAGATACTTTGCTACAAGATTCCCGTATGGGTTGTTAGATGGCTGAACGCCTTCATGTTTTTCGCATGTGCTTGTACACAATAAATAAGCAGATAGCAATGACAAAAGATATTTATTGAGGACAAAAGATGCAATTTTTCATTGAAATGTGCAGCCATCTCGTATCTTCTGCTGCTTGCAGTTTCATGGCTCTTTCATACTTTGCAGTAGGTATAAAGCTATCAGAGATCCCAGTTAGGGTAACATTCATTTATTGCTGCTCGTCTTTTGAGATCGTCATTGAGCTGGTTTTGCATCTTAGAATATTCGATGAAGGTTTTGAAAATTCACAGATACGCTAAGCATACTTTAAATATATGCTGTTTAAATATATTGAGGGTCATAGAGCTTCTTACTTTTGTTCTAGATCTGGGAAAGTCACTTTGGCCCATAGCGCAATATGGATCAGAAATCGGACATCTATCCTTCAAGCCTTGCCCCAAAACAAACTTGAAGGGAAGCATACACAATACAATCCAAGAGAGCTTGATCCTTCTAATGAGATGACGGTAGTTTGTTTAATGATATGTTTATAAAGTGTTTTATAATTGTGGTTAGAAACAACTCGATAATTTTATCCTTTGTTGATCAACGTGGGTTTTCGCTAACCGAATGACCTTTGCACATACGGAAAAACAACCCTCGTTAATTATACTCCTAGTTGGTGATTTCACATGCGAACACTCTGAAGCGTTTTTCAAATGACAAAACCTTCATTGTTAAATAAATGTTTTGAAAAGTTTCTGTTTACCAGGTATTACTGTGATAAATGAATTTCTACGGAGAAATATCTATTGGATGACGTAATAACACACTTTGGTTTGTTGTGATCTTTTAGACTTGGGCCTTAGATGTTTTTACTGTATGTCATAGCGTGACAAAAACATGTTTATCCCCTCCATCAAACTTTTGAAGGTAAAAATATAACATATATATGGTTGTTACACATCCTGAAGTCTCATGTACGTAATAAGCTCCAATTGAGTAGTTGCTGGGTAAGGAAGTGTGGATTTATGTTATGTAATACAAGCGGTGTAATATGTTGGTACACTGAAGATGCAATACTGTTACATTGAACAGTTGTCGTTTTAAACCTTTATAATAATAACAATATCGTGGTATAAAATAAAATATCTACTTTATGTTTTGAGGGCGACAATAATATGAATGGTCGATGTGTTGGTATTTTTGAGTACGTGATAACCTGATCCTGATGTAAACAAGACAGTAGTGCGACCCTTGGAGAGTTCTCAGAAGAAGAGTATTCTATATGTAGCACGAAACAAGAGACATGTAATTATAAATAATAGTCAGTATGAGAAATAGGTCGTAATCCCTCTCTCAGAGACTGGCACATCTTGTACATGTCCTGTAGTATTTAATAATTGAAGGAACTTATCAAATTATACGAAATGTTATAGCAACCCTTCTTAATATTATTAAAAGTTAACAGTATGGTTAGCGAGGGTAACATGATCAGTCTCAAAAATAAGCACAAAGCAAGAAATTGACTATATGAGTATTATTAAAGAAAGCTATGAAACTATAAACTGTTAATTAACATAAGGAAATGTAATCTGCGTAACTTCAACTAAAACTGTCGACACTTTTTATCTTGTTAATGACATTTTTGTTTATTTATTTCTCTCTTTTGCAAAAATGCGCTTATTTTCGGTATGATGCTTACATTGTGGCAAAATTTATGGGCTCTAAAAAATTACGTTTACTCTCGGATCATGCTTACTTTTGGTATTAATCTTACTTTTGGAAATTTGTGATTGAATTGTCGAGTTTTTCAGACGGAAACGGAAATGACATCCTTATAAAAATTTCCACATTATTTGAGATTATAACAACAAATTGTTTGTTGATGAAAACTATGATAAAGATAATCAAGTTGTCAATAATAAAGTGCATTAATAAAGATCAACGTGCTGTCTTTGTTGTCTCTCGGGGGGGGGGGGGGGGGTGTACGTAAATTACAGTTCAGCATCATCAGCTTGCTATGAAAAGCTTTTTATCTTGTGAAGACTCGTGGAGCATATAAGAAATAACATAAGAACAGTTTATATATTTTTGAAGCTTTTAGATGTCCTAAAACAGATGTTTTAACTTTGACAGTTGTACGGTTTAACCTTGAAGAACATTACACTGAGAAATGGTAATAGTGTGTAAAGAGTCAACTTTAGAAACAAATGAAGAATTAAAAAAATAACATTAAATGGCAACGAAGGTTTCTAATTTTCTTTAAGCATGTAGTAGCGTTGAACTAACATCTAACAATCCTTTCTGAAACAAAGATGAACATATTTAGTATAAGAAAACTGATATCCATTGAGAATGAAGCACGTGCACCAACCGCTTTTAAAATCATTTGCAATAAAGTTGCATGTAGAAATTGGTTGCTTTTATGTATTTTTTGCTTTCTGATATGAGATCTAACATGTCACTCTATCTTTCACATTCTCCAACACGTTTTTCCTTAGCAAAATTTCAATGGATAATTATGTTTACAAGTTTCTACTTTCCTTCTTGTCCCTATCATGACCAAGGTGGTCAGATCAGCCTCGTTTTGAAAATTTTCTAATTATAATTTCGCAAGAAGACTGATAGTATTTCCACATGTAAAGTGTTTCCAGCGGAGAAACGTGACACAGTCTAGGTCAGTTGATTAGAAACAAAAAGACGATTATCAAATGTGGTGATTTGGATAGCCGGGTCATCTAAACTGCGATCATCTGTCAAGTAACTGGTGTGCAAAATTCTTAGACACTGATTTTTGGTGGTTAGATAAACCAAACATCTCCTTGTTCACCACACAGACTATTCTATGTTGGTAAGGGTTTTACATAAAGCTTCAAAAAACAGAAAGAAGGACGATATTTTTGATCATGGCATAAAAATAGATAATTCAAATATTCAAATTCAAAGTTTGGGGAGACAATGTTAAAGAACAATTTACACATGTATTTTGCATTGATATATGCACTAAGCATTGAATAAATATTTAAATTATATATGTGTTTTTGTATATACAATCAACATCATCTCATTTCTGTTGAAATAATTGTGGTTTTGCAACCCAAAACTTTATTTTCGTCCAGAAATATTTTTCTCTCTTTCATAAACCTAATATCCTACGCAATTT
>JAAAKL020013466.1:0-12458 GCA_010016065.2 Carybdea cf. marsupialis auct. non (Linnaeus, 1758)
TTAACTAATGGGGGCCAGTACTCGTGACTACACTTTTTCGTAGTTGGAAACAATGAGAAGCTCGATCCAGTCTTTTTTAGAGATCCGTGATTAGTGTTTGTGAACAAACCAAAGAGAAAAGTTCATCACGTATCAACACCATAAAATATTTTTATCCAAATAAGGATCTGGAGTTTATTCATAGTTTTCAATAAACATCGAAAAAGTAGTCAATCTATGAGCACGAGGGATAGGTGTCATTCACTTTGCTATATCACATGTTATACTGCAATGTTAACACACTCTGGAAACAGAACAACCAAATATAGATATTTTGAGACCAGCGTCACAGCGAGGGAGCTAGTTTTTAACCCAAAGTGCAGTGTACTGATCAACTATAAGCATGGTTCATCACAGTAGAACCCTCAAGGAAAAAACAAACAAAATCACATAAGAATATTTTCAACCTATGTCCGAAGAATAACTCCTCAATAATTCCTCAAGTATTGCTAGATGTTATTGAGAAACGACCAATTATTAGCCAACTTTGCAAGAATACAATAAAGCCATCAATGCAAAGTCAAATAGTAAACTACTATACGAAGATGACATACCTTCTGAGATCATCAAATTGGGGAAGGCATCTTTGCAGCAGCTACTCCTAAAAGTCATGCATCTATGTCAAAAATTAGGCAGGGTGCTTTAAGAAATGTATGATGCAATAGCAACAACATTGTTTAAAAATAGGAATACTAGCAGGGGTTGTTTATATCATTAGTGTGTATCGTGGGCAATGTTTTCTTCTGCAGTTCAGTCCCGTCTTCAGGTCCTAGTCAACTAATTCTACCTTGAATATCAGTGTAGCTCTAGAATTGATGTTTCCATAGACGAAATGGTCTCCTCCATACATCTACGGGACAAATGAGGAAGCAGATGCTGTTATATACTACCTACTGTATACCTCACTAGGTATTTAACCTTGAGTGTACAAGTGATGTTCCAGTCCTTAAACACATTTGACAGTCCTCAAAGCTCCTCTTTCCAAGATGGTTAGCTAGACAAAGTGAGATATGGTGGGGCATCGTTAGAGTTCTTGAAGATCATAAGTTGGGCAAAAACAAGAATGCTTCATTTACAAACTTCCTTTGGCATCTTTCCCTTCATTCTGCTAAACTTTGCCTTCCGACACTCTGACGAAGGAGTATACCCACACATTAAAATCAACTGTTTACCCTATCTCAACTAAGGGCCAAAAACTATGATCAGGAGCTTTCTACTAAAAGCTGGAATTTTAAATAATGAGGGAAGCATACCAAGCTTGCCAAAAAGCTAGCTGATGTTTGCAAATCCTTCAACCTCATGAAGACCAATGTGGAAAGCCGCGGTGTAGCTGGTGAACCATGAATCTTTATAAACGAAGTGTTAATCAAAGTCCCAGAATGCTTCACTTGGCTTGCTTAACCGTGACCTTCAATCTTTCCTTATTGCTAGAAATTGATAATTGCATCGCCAAGGCTGCTGCTGTCGTGCCAAAACTAGGTATGAGATTCTGGGCCACCAGCCAGCTAAAAGAGAATACCAAATTTGAGCTGGAGCAGTTCTGCAACGTCTGCACCTTGCTGTATGGCCCCGAGCTCAGTATGGCACACACTATACATGAGAATGGCTTAAAAATCCATCTTTATTGCCTCTGTTGCACCATGGGCATTGATTGAGTGGCAGGACACCGTTACCAATACTAATGCACTTGGCATAAACAAGCACCTCACGCTCCGTCAATGTCATGTACTGTGGCTTGGACATAGATAGACCTAATGGAAGGCGGCTCCTATTTTTTTCTTCTACGGTGAGCTGAATACAGGGCGCTGCCGGTAGGCCATCTAACACTGCGCTTTAAGGCTGTAAGGAACGTAACTACGAACTCAAAAGAAATGATACAGGGAGAACCGAGACACTTTAAGATGGCGTATGATGGAGCGAAGAGAGGAGAATCTGCTACAAGAAGTTGGAAACTTAGGAAAACAGACATATAAATTTATCTCAATTGCAATCAGTTTTTTGGCAGATACTACCATTTTCTGACTGCATTATTTTACTATACCCCTTGCTGCACCATGAAGAAGAAAAAGCAAAAACCAAGGTGCATACCATTGTCATTCGAGGAGGAAGGATGACTACCACTTTTACATATGACACAATAAAGAGTCCAGTTGTCCTAGACTACCTCAAAAATGATATTTTCAACCCCCAAAATTTGAAAAGAGCTTAGAGACAACTGTGACCAAACTTTTTCCCGTGGCGACAATATCCTCTCCTAACCACAGATTATGGAAGATCGTTTTTAGGTAGCGGATCGATGGGGGTTATATAGCAATACTAAATTGATGCAACAACATGCACCATCCGCTACAAATAATTGCATTACACTACCCAATGTTCCCCAAGTAACACTAAACAAGCTGTTTGTACAGTTTTATCATTAATCGCCCAGAATTAACAAAAAAACTATTATGCGTCTACTGTTACTGAGAATTGTATGAAAGTGTTTATGAAATTACTTAGCTGCTTTGAAAGTCACATTCATTAAAAAACAGGGTCCTTCGTCGACAAAGAGAATTTGATTACAACTGACTCGTTTTTCAACAACCTGAGTGACGGAATAACGTTTCATTTGTAAGGGTGTCATTTATCGCTAAATATTACAACCCTTCATTTTTCTGAGTTCTTATTCTTTATCTAAGACAGTTGCTGTGAAAGTGTTTAGCAAAAAACAAATTTCCATTTCCATTTCCATTAAATTGTTTTTGGTTAAGAATGTCGCTTTGAAGTTATTTCTAAAATGCCTAAAAGCACTTTATGCTACTAAACAGAAAACTGACTTTTTAAATGACTGTGGTAAAACTTATAAAAGAAAATATGAACGTTATTTAAAATTTGTGCTGTAGATTTTCTTTGCGTCTTAGCTTCCTTTCATTAGAAATGAAATAGAAGATATTGATAGACGCAGCACATTATTCATGACTGAGACACATAAATTACTGAAAACGTAAATTTAGAGCAACTCAAAGATTTGGACGACAAATGTTAAAATAAGGAACACCAACGACGCAGGCAGATTGGGATATTCCTGGATGCACTCTTGCCCTTCAAATATCTTTGAACAGAACTTTGAAAAAAAGTATCCAGGACATAAAATAATCTAAAGCTTAAGTACAATGTCCCCCAAACATAATTGATTGGCTATGCCGTTCAGAGATATTCTCCACAAGTTTAATAACAACAACGCTTTCATTGTTTTACTATCAACAGGTTTAGTCACTCTATTCAACAAGATCTGCTGCCCCAAAAGAGGGGGTAAAGGGTTGACCATTTACCACGCGATGTTTACGATAGAATTATGCCTTCGGGATAACAACGTCCACGGATGTAAGGCCTCCCAAAAACTCACAAGGAAGGAATGCCTTTCCGACAAAAAGTTTCTATGAATGGCTCCGCGCATGAAATGAATATGAAATGGCCATGTGGTTTTTCGAAATTTTACGCCTGCACTCGACAAATATTGAGTAAAATGGTTAAGCAATTATTTACTTTCGTTAAAATTAGAAGAAAAACCCACAAAATTTCTGTTTTCGGGATAGTTTTTTGTGTTCTTTCGAGATCTTGTTTGCAAATGTTCATTAGACGAGACAATTAAGATACGTGCCAACGCATTGTATTAGATGGACGTCATGCATCAAGCGGTCCCTAAGGAGACGTTCATAGAATTAATGGAGATGGTAACACACAGTGTCGAAGTCAGCTTCAATAATGGGATGTATCGACAAAAGAATAGGGTAATCATAGACAGTCCCTTGGGTACAGCGCTGGCTTATGTCGGTGTTGGTTTCTATAAACTACAACTTCTTCAATTTACGCAAAACATGCAGTTAATTTTTTGATATGTAGGTGACATATTTTCCGTCTTTAAAAATAAGTCGCAATAAGTGTGATAAATTTCTTATAAAACTGAACAACTTTTGCTTGGCGATAAATTTCGCATTGAAAGGTTGGCAAACAGCTTATTACCATTCCTTGACGTTTTGGCGGAGAAGGTTGACACTAAATTTGTGATCATTTGTTTAACGTTTCGCTTCAATTCGTAAGCCAGATAAAAAAGGCCATAGAGAAGTGTTTTGGTGCTGTGACCTCACGCGCAGTTTATGCCAGTTAGAAAGGGTTCTTAACTAACCACCGTGACCGTGCACAATCAACAAATCTTTGGCATTGTTGTCTACTCAATTTCTTGCTAGTGCGAGGCTGGCTATGTGTCGGCACAACCTTGAGGTTAGTTGATAGAATTAAACAGGATGTTCTTCCCTGTATACACCAAACATCAACTCCTGCAAGGAAACAACCACCTCAAGGTTTCAAAAAAACAAAAACACTACTAACAAATGCGACTCTGCCATAGGGAAGTATTTGCCTGAAAACCCAGCCAGTGTGAAAATGATTACGGGTGACAGCTTTTCTATAATAGGTTAAGATTTTTACTTGGCCGTTCTAGAAACCGTCCACATCAAAGAAAGCAAAAGGAATGCTTTTTCCATGGGGCCTTTTATGTTAACAATTCAGTTCCACGGACAGTGATTGTTAACAACAACACCAAGTTGGCAGCCAGATTCCTGATTGGCTACTTTTAAAGCACGTTGGGTATCAGTTTAATTGCTTCCTTTTTCAATTTCAATTCTGGCAATTTGGTATTCTGAGGAGTGTCCGACGAAAAAAGCTTTCAAGTACAAAATGTGTTCACTACAGTTTTTGTTGATTTATGCCATGAACAAACTTTTTGATGACTCATTTAATTGTTTCGTAAAGATTGTTCTAAAAGCTTGTAACTATATAAACTAATAGAAATTGAAGAATTTGCAGCAAAAGTAAAAGCGGTAAAAGCCTACTGCCATTTTATAGGAAAAACTAGTAATGGTAGTTATATCCTTTATGAAAATGTTTAATTTTTCATCATACATTTTAAATGGTACACAACTCCATTCTATTGTTAATGACGTGTTGCATTGTCATCACGAGCACAATAGTACAATAACATCAACCTTACGTGCAAATTCGGCTGTCAATGCATGCCATTTCCTACTATCTTGAATGCTGTATTGGAAAATCATATTTTTCCCATGCTTCACACGATGTACTCCATATGCACTATTGTCTAGTACGTTGTTTGGAAACAGGTGTTATATAATCCAGTCAAGCTAATGATAGCTTCATAATGGTGCAATATCTATTTGGAGGTCACAACTAATGCATTCTAACACGTGTGAATAGAGATTGACGGTACTGACAGTGATTATCTATCTCCATTCCTGCCTGTGTTACCAGAATCACTAGCTATGTCATTAATTCCTTCCCAGCAACTCTCACTGGTAACAAGAACTGAGCTCTGAGTAGCATACTTAAGTGCAGAAACGAATAGTGAATTATTCAACAAAGAAAGATGTACTGGGAAAGTAAATTTTCTGAAATCTCACGCAACTAGTCAAAATTTGTCTGCTCTACCTACCAATATGTTAAACTCTAGTATCGATTGCGGTAATCTTATACTTGTCTTGTCTTAACAGAGTTATATTTGAGCTTACATTTTACATGAACGACTTCGCGGCTAACATTTTGTGGAGCCATTTCTTAATCCATCCTAGTGACCTATTTTTCTTTCCATTAGCAATTTTTCTGCAATTCTCAAGCTTTGAAAACCATTCCTTAATTCGTCCAAGCCACAACTTTTCTAAACCCTTCTAAAGGCTTACTACACGATTATTCCCTTTGTCTGATCGCTCCCCGTATAAGGGAAAGTTTTAAATAGAATGGCTAACCATCTGTGTCATAAATGAATGATTTACCGGCTTAGAAACTACGCTCGACATCCATGATAATCTGTAGGTCTGGACTTCATGCAAAATGTCTTCTTAATTCTTTGTCTCTTGGAGCCTGACACCGAGATTTCCCGCATTTCTCAGTGCTGGATTTGTAAGAACTATGGTTTGGTATCTCTTGCTGTATAATGGACTTCAACCGATACTTGATCGCATTAACGATGAGTGCAATAAGTATTTAGTTTCTGTTGATGAGCTCGTTACGTAATTCATAATATAATTTGCTTAAAGCGCATAAAAAATTTCCAGAGCTTTTTGGTAAACGAATCAATGCATCACGAAATTGTTAAAATTATTTTAGGTTGAGCCCGTGAGATATCAATAGCCTCGTCATCATAAGTGACGTTATTATCGTCATCATGGTGATTACTATCAACTATTGTCAACATAACTTTGCTGTTCATATTCTGCCGGTGAATATAATGAAAAGTTGTAAATCTTACTCGCTGCAAGATAAAAGGAGATATAGGTGGCAGTAAAGTGTAGGATCGTTATCATGTTGGTGTCACATGATCAAATTACGGGGAGTACGAGTGGCTTTGGCTGAAGATGTTTTCAAACAAATCATTGTAATACTTCTTGTTATAAGATGGCTTATTACACAAAGAAGACATAATTGGTAGCACTTGATGATATTTTTCTACTTCTTGATATTGCTTGATACTTGACATTACTTGAAAGGATACCTTGAATAGAATTATCTTGCACCTCCATTATCTCTTAAAACAGATTATATGTTGTCATACTTATTGCTGTCATTGTTTAATGTCCCTATCATGATTTTCATTCGTCTTGTCGTGATTGCTAGATTTTTAAATATCAAATTGGCTAAATGCTTGCACTTTGCAAGCATCATATATGAATTCTTTACATAGATATATGTTATTAAAGGACTTCTTGTTTAAATCCTAGCACTTGACATTGGGCCTAGAAAGTTTAGTTGGCTTTATCATACGTTTCGTCTGGCGAGTTTTGCAATGGATATATTAAAGGATTTAGTCATACACTTCTTGGTAAAGAGAATTTGTCCTTCTAAAAATGCAGCTAGGTCCATATTTCCTTTTCATTATCCCTTCAAGGAGATTTTTAATTCCGTAAAGAGTGACGGTGTCCCTCAATGATTCCTTATCTGCGCAACCATTTTTCATTTGCCTACTACTCTTATGAAAACATATTCTCAGCGTTTAATCCTAAGTTGTTATCAACTCTCTTAAAGGTTTGATTTTGCTTTAAGTCCCTAATAAAGCACGCTTTAGTGAGGCAAATGAAGACGATGGTTTATTATTTTGTAATAAGCTTATATTATATATAATACATACTATAATTGATTTGATGTATAATTGGCTGCATATCATTTTAAAGTAAAAACACGTCTAAATGTTTATAATTATATATCAATAGGTTTGGTATTAACTAGTCCTTATTAGCTCCAGTTAGTGTTCAATACCTGTTAATTAAAGAGTGGCACTTTTTGATGTATTCAGCATCAGATATTTTTATTACTGTAAAATATAGTCCTAAACTATGAAAAAATTGTTACGTTACAGCCTTTGCACCAATGAATTTATGAATAGGAATCAATATCATGTCCCATGAGATAACGATTTACGTCGAGGAGCAAACATTTTCCACCAAAGTTTCTTAAATTACACTTTAGAACAACTCAAAAGTTTAGATACTTAGCACTAGTGCTTTTTTAATTGAAATTTTAATAAATTAAAAATTCTACAGCATTGTTACAAAGACCCAACTAAAATTTAACCAGGAAGGCAATGAAAGTCAAACGTTTAATATGGAAAATTGCTCTTAATGATTACCGCTGTAAAGAGGAGGTAGGGGAAGTATGAGATCCAGTCTCGATAGTGAGAGGGGTCCATCAGTACGATTTGATGTCTGATTTTAGTTGACCAAAGAAGACATAAAAACTCGATAATCACAAAGTTCTTAATCTAGTCTCTACATTGATTGTGTTTTTTGCTACGGACGTGCTACGGACGTACTGGATTTCAAAGTTAATAAGATTCAGAGAGAGCCATTTGGCATTTTTCATCATATGTAAATTGTGGAGCTTTCTTTCCCCTAATTGTATTGAGTAAAACATGGGCTACGTGGTGAAACCTAAAATCTGTAAAACTATGTTACTGACATTTACAATACTAAAAGTAACAAATTTTGAATAAGCCCATATGAAATTGGAGTTTATAGAGCATATTTTCTCAAACCACGTCTATATATGCGTAACGAAGTGAATTTATAGTGGAGGATGATTCAGAGAACCAAATGATAGATTTACTGACTATTGTCTCACCTCATGAAAAATCACCCCAACGTCCTCTATGTATTACTCATTCTTTTTTTCTTAACTGCCGTAGTCGCCGAGTGGGGGCGAGTGATTAGTATATAAATTAGGTGCTGATGTCTCGTTTCCGTTCCTTAAATTGGCATAAAAGATGGCAGACTTTGGCTGTAAAGAATCAAAACGTTACAGGGCTTACAGAAGTTGTCGTAGGAAAACTTTCAAGTATTTTGCATGGGAGTTTGATAATTTTTCGCGTTTAAAATTGCCTGTTGCTTCGTAATGCTCGACAAGGAGCTTAAGTTGCTTTCTAGTACTTTGTTGGACTCGCTCAACCATTGATCTCTAAAAAAAACTGGATCAAGCAATACCATTGTTTCCAACAGCGAAAAAGTGTGGTAAGGATTGTGGTAATACTAGTCCCTAGAAGTTAAATAGCGCGGGAAGGTCCGCCATGTTAGGCAACAATGTTTATAAGCTTTTCGGATTAGAATAGCGTCCAACGACTGACTTGTCTTTAAGACGAAAGATGCTCCATTCAGTGTTTTTAGAGATCGATGTGCTCAGTTTGATCATTCTATGCTGTAAGACGATAGTGGCATTGACTCAAAAGAGTTAAAATTGCTGCGAGACGCGTACGACTAAGTAAACTATATAGGAAATTTACAGTTGACACAAAACATTCTTAATTGCGATCAGGAAACTATAATTCATGATTAATGATAAGTGGTGAAAGTTTAATTGACTTTCTTCTTCACGCTTGTTACTTCAACCTTTTCTCGAGTGTGTATTAGCTGTCTAAGAGTGACAGAAAGATTAATTAACCCTTTCCTGCATGATGTTGTTGTACAACAACAATTTTTGTGACGTCATAAACTGCTCTGACGTCATCAAAATATATTATTTTTAACTTTAGATCATACTGAGTTCAAAAAGTCATAAAGCCATATTTGTATTAAATTTTAAAATAATTTATGCAGAAAATAATTTGCACCTCTGATAAAAATACAAAATGCTTACACTAATTAGGGACTTGATGCCTATCGCTACCACTAAATACAAACTTAATTTCTTAGATTACGCAACGGTATTAAAGTTAAAGAGAATTGATCCATAATTATAAAAATGAGATGTTGTAGTAAGAGCATTTACAGTAGATGAGCTCCAAATCCTAGTTTTATTTAAACTGCTTTAGAAGGAAGTAGAATTTCAGCTTTTTCTTAATCTATGGCTAAACCGTTTTATGATATTTTGCCCCATCACTACATTTTTGTTGTTGATTCAAAATGACAATTTGCCCATTTCATTAACTGATATTGGTTCCGTTGTCCGGGCTAGAAATTTGAGGTGGATTTGCAAACACTATAAGGAGAGCCAAAATCACAACACCCAAGGGGGGCTTAGAACGTCGTAAGGATAGCTAAGGTTTACTTGATTACGTAATGTCATATCCCTACAATTTGTCATATTAACCATTTTTCTCCTAGCAGCAGGAAACGCACCTTAAAGCTAAATGTAATCTTCAAATGCGTGGCATAACAGTAGTTGGGCGTACAGATGAGATAAGACGTGAGAATTGTGGACGGGGCTGATAGCCTGGTGACTCAAGATGAAGTTTGCATCTGACAATGCCCTATGACTTGCTTACTTGACTGTTTACTATAGATTCAATGAAAGCAACCGCAAATTGTTAAAAGATAACAGGCTTACTCAACCTTTTTACTAGAAATGGAATCAAAACTGATGTAATAAACTTTACAAAAGTGTCTTGGATTGGTATGGAATATAAGGATATTACATTTCTTTCCCGTTGCGTCACAAAGAGAATTTTTAAAGCTAGCAAGGTAAAAAGCTAATAATACCCATGGAAATGGGCAGCTCTATTTAAAATAGCATTTCCCCGAAATTGCCTTCTGCTGCTGATTTCAGGAAATAAAAAAGCCCCTCTCTAGACCTTAATAAACTCTTCCTTCGAATGTGCACTCCACAAAAAGGAGACGATAACTAATTAAAAACTCGGAACTAATCCAAATAAATATAGTAACTTTCTTCGGGTTATTAATGTAGCCTTAAATGAAGTATCTGGCCTTTTTTAAACGGAGATCAAAGTAAGCCCCAAACGGCTGCCCATCTTTTAAAATGGTTGAAAAATGGTTTTTGATGCAGTCAGTGCGATTATAGTTTCATTACAATAACTTAAAAGCCAGGTGTAAGTACAGTTGGGATTAATCTACACGCAAAAATTTTATAGCAATGCATTAAATGTCTGAATGTTATGTTGAAGACAAATATTTCCGTATAATGAAAATTTGCTGAAATCAAAACATCGCGAGGGAATAAGTATCTTTATTAGTAATAAAAATGCATACACAAGTAGGATTTATTCTGTTGCAGAATGAAAAGATCATTTGTCTGGAAATTTTGGGAAAATTTAGTCTATCTTCTTGAAAAATCGTACATTTTCAGTCCTTCCTCGTGAACAAAATATGAATGAAACCAAAACTTTAAATCTTATTGATTATCCGGTATAGAAGCAGAGTGTAGCATCAGCTGCTGAGGAAAAGAAAGAGTTGTTAATAGCTGATCAAATTTAAATTTTTGGTCTCAACTTGCTAAAATTATGCATAAGTAACAAATGTTTTTATCGTCTTTCCGTTATGTAAGCCATTAGTTTTGTCTGAAATGCTGCGTGACATCTTCTGGGCTACATGATCTAGATTTCTTTTCGAAGGCAGGCTTAATGAACGCCGTTAGCAGTAGGTTACCTACATACACTTACACTGTCAGGTAAAACCTTCGACGCTTTACTGCAAATGTTTTACTCTTAGCCTCTTTAGCCTATTTCACTGGACTAGAAAGTAGAATACAACGTAAGCTAGACATATCTAGATTCAATAACGGAATAAAAGTCAGTTTAATGAAAATAGTTCCCATGTGTCACGAACACGATATGATACAAATTTGGCTGAAGTCTTAACTTTTTATTTGTTAGAAAAACAGCCATTATAGAATTTCTATCTTGTGCCCTCAATAAGAAACATGTGCGATTAACAAAATTAAAGTTGTTTGGGTTCTTTAACTATAAAAACCGCCTCCTGCGGGCAAATATATTCAAAGCCCCCAAAGTTAATGGGTGTGGATTTAAGAGACGCAGAAGTCATTTGCAGCAAAAGTGACATACTAAGAAATTGGTGAATTTCTCTGTTCTATCAAATACTGCTTTACTGGAGAGGACAGTGTGATATTACAGTTTGTCATGAAAGGTTTGATCATTTAAGATTAAAACCTCACCGGAGCGCATATGCGTCAACAAACATAATGACGTGGGAAGCTCGGTCGGAAGAAATCACAAGCGATGAAAAGTCGTTAAAAATTGGAATGAGCAATTTAATCCTATTAGAGTAGAAAATGGATGGTGGTCTTCATATTTAGAGAGAAGATATAAATATCACTCCAAAATCAAAATCGGATAAAATTGATTATGCTTAAAGTCATTCTTAATAGGGGGGATTTTAAATGTGTGGTGATACTTCCAAAACAAATCTAGCGCCGCTCCGAGGCTGTCATTACTGGGTTTGCACAGTAATTAAGAGAGTATGTATTAAGACGGAATAGTCGGTCTCATTTTCAAAGAGGGAACGGTTCTGTGTTTTCAAAAACTGTAAGTATTTACAAGATTATAAAGAGAATTTACCATCATGGAGAAAGTATCTGTAACATCTGTCTAAATATTAATAGAAACAGGAAGCTATGAAGATATAGACATTCCTTGCATGATGGCAGAGTTTGTCAAGGTAATTTGTCGAAGCTTCTGGAAGTCCAAAACGATATGTCCCTCTCAAAACCGCCTTTGTAGATGAACTGCGGCTTTGAAGTGTGCATTCAATTTTCAGATAAAACAGCAAGTGTTAAAATTATAATGTGTTTTGTTTAAAAAGGCTTTAAAATAAGTAATTTTATCAGAATGTTTTATTATTTTACATGCAATGCCCTTGTAATGTCGCTGTAGTAAGCAGCGCAAAGTAGAGCAACTCGCTAGCAATATACCAAATATCTTCTTTTCTTTGATCTATTGGAGGAGTCTCTTTCACAGTTCCTTAGTCACTCATTCTCACATCACAACTCTCCAATATATACTATTTACAAAGCCCATGAACGAACGCTTAACAAACAATAAATCAATTCGATAGGCTAAGAATAATCAGGGAGTGGTTAAGAATCGTGTGTTAGTATTTGATTGGAAGTTAGTATTAGGACAAAGG
>JAAAKL020013467.1:0-12457 GCA_010016065.2 Carybdea cf. marsupialis auct. non (Linnaeus, 1758)
GGGGTGGGGGGGGGGGGGGGGAGGGCGGAGGGGGGGGACTTTAACTGGTCTGTAGCAAGGTGGGTGTCTTGATTTGCATAATTATTGTATGAAAAATGTAAGGATAATTTGGTAGGTTAACATGAAAATATAAGAAGCATAAAGGAGACGTATTGCACTCCATCCACTGCTAGTGATAACTAACAACGCACAGAACGTATTCGACTATCTTCATCACATCATCTTGTGCACTATAAACCAGTACAAACTTATTTGCAGTGCAATCTTAGCAATGCAGTGAAGAGAAAGACATTATAGTGGTCATGAAATGGCTGAGTTTGCTTACAGTATTTTATTGGGGGTTAAATGTTTTAAGATATTTATGGCTTTGTGAATGAAAACGACGAAGAAGGAAGGCCTAACGATATTAAACAATTTAAGAACTTTAAATTATAATGATGAAGGATAGTTATTGAAAGACCAAATGACGACATCTTTGGTCCCAGTGCCAGTAGAAAGGTCTTTGATAAACATAAATTTTTGAGGAAGAAAAGTAGCCGATAAGAGAAAACGAATGCGTATATTCTTGAGGAAGAGGTAAAGGATCAGTACTGTCGATGTGAAAGTTAATAAATCAAACATTTGTTATGCAGATACGTCAATTAGACATGTAATATAGTGTTGATTGTTTGTCTTTGATGTCCAGAGTATCAACCATAATGTTTTCATGCCCCCGTGTGTGATCAATATTAGTTGCAAACTGAAAGGATCTTCCAAGTAACAAATTTCTCGGAGTGAATAGGCGTCAGAAAGTTGTGAAAATGTTTAAGTGAGCGATTCGTGGCTAATTAAACGTTGGCTTCCTTAAAGAAAATTGTTGTTTTGTATGGAGAGGGAGGGGGTCTGAAGAGTGTCTATTGTGACTGAGTTTTATGCGATAATAACACTACGGACTGCAAAGTGGCATCAACGTACTGTTGCGAGCAAGTATCTGCAACAGTATTGGAGCCATCGACAAGCATCACCATTCATAGAACGATGATGATCTACCCTACTATGTCTTGTATTGATTTGAAGGTAGACAAACCATGCGATCAAAGAAAATAGAAAATGGTCCATGAGGCAGTGGAGTAAAACAGCGCATACTCAAACAAGACGTGTGGTAATAATTATGGAAACGAGGATTTCTTTCCAGTTGATTAGAAATGTTACTTAGTTACTTTTTAGTGAGCTTGATTGGTGTTTTTATGGGGCTCTGATACCAGAAGAGTCAATGAGATATCTAATTATACCTAAAGAGGGAAAGGAAAATCTGCACTTGGATGTACAAATAACAAATCATACTCATTTAAATATTGAAAACAGCTAGGATTAGATGGTAATTATGTTCGGGTTTAGACAAACGTGTAACAAACAAGTCATTGAATTAGGCGCGCAATTTTACGCGTACAATACTGCATCGATAAGCATCAAAATGCCTGTTTACCAGCATGCAGGTTAAAAGCATGCAAAGAAACTGGACTAGATCAGAGGGTGTGGCAACTGTTTTCTGGTGCATCTGCTTGAGTTATATCAATAAGGTTATCTAGACGAACATGGTCTGTGTGTAAAACAAATACTAGCTATAAAATCTCGAAGTGAAGAACGTGACAGTTAGATTGAGGTCACTATCCGAGGAGGATAAAATGATTAAGGCACAAAAGTGCCTACACAGTTGCCGGTCGAGATTAAGGCCTCCAGATCATGACTAAAGTTCAAATTCCATCTAAGCTGCTGAACTCAAATTCAATCAACATCATATGTTTGATCAGCCCTCTCGCATTGCGTCATTACAAAAATTGCTAACTTGTTACACTTTCTGCCACTAGTTGCTATTAAACGATATTCGACATCTTTTCCATTACCCTAGTCAACTATAGGTAAGTCAGTTCCTCCATTTTTTTCCCTATTGAGAGAAGAGAACCAGGGATTATTAGAACAAAGGGAACCTTTTCCTTTCCTTCCTTCCTTTTCAGTCGATCAGAAGTAAGGTGTGGATGTCGTGTGGAAACACAAGGATAGTAATTTCAATAGATACCAATGTCCATGTATGAGGCTTCAAGTAAACTCTGATGAGATGTGGCGTTGAGACCAATTGCTAAATGAGTGGTCTGTTATCTACTTCAGGGCTTTAGTAGATATGCTACTTTGGTTGAAGTAGCTAGACAATCAGATACAAAGAGTGAAAATCAAACGCTTCCTGAAGATCTCGCATAACGAAGGTAAGCCTGTTTAAGACTACTGATGTCGATAGTTTGATATTTTTTATTGCTTTCAATTTCGCAGACCTTCTTGTTTCCGCTTTGTACTCTGAAAGGGTCATCGCAAGGAAGCTACAATCGCTTGTGAGCAAAACGAACTTTGACGTAAGGTTGTGAGCCGATGGGTAACTGTAGAGGAATACCTGCAGTTTTGTAATATAAAGAAAGAGGCACCAAGCTTTGCATGACGGAATTATGTTGTATTGGGATTTGTATTGAGAGGTCAGTGGTTATGGTGACAAATGTTCCAGATGGTCCTCTTTAACTAGGCATACTGCAATATTGTAGGTAGTAATAAAAATAAGGAGTCTCCCCTGAAATAGTAAAATCTAGATTCTGTTGACAACAAAAAAGGGGAACCTGAAGTTCTATGGCATTTCAATGAGGAACGAATAAATGGAACAGCTCGTTCTGGAAAGCAGACAAGACACAACGTAAAAGGGGCAGGCCGAGACCTTCCTATTGTACCCAGATGAAACAATGGTCTGGGAAAAGCAGCTAAATTATCAGGGACAGAACAGGATGGCTTTTTCTGAATTCCGAAGCCTGCGGGTATGGAACCTGACGAAGACGACGACCGTAAAAGCAGTCGGCACTCATTTCCTCAAATTGCAACAAGAAGCCTAACAAGGTGATGCCACAATATCTCTAAGTCAGAGAGATGTGGAGTTATGCTCTGTCGTACACTATATCCCCTAATAAAGTTGTTTTTATCAAGAACCTATTTCGTTGACTAATATCGTCTTCTTGCTGCATCCACAAGAAACCCCACAAGTCCTTCATTATGAACCAGACTAAGACATATTTTAAGCTGAGATGTACCCACCACGAAGACTATAAATCTGTGTATCGGGGGGGATTACCCAAGAGGGGTCCCAATACACATACAGACAATTTATGCTATTATTGCAAGTTTTGAAAGGGCTTCTATAAAACTATTCCCGAGTGGCAATATTACTATTGACCTTTCTATTCCCATGATAGTACATAAAAAGCAAGTAACAACAGTCATTGATTGCTAGAAGATATCCATGACATATTTATTTGTATAAAGAGCCGCTAGTAGTTTCTTCTCAAAACAGATTCCCTATAATAGTTTCTGATTCGGACCAGATTCACATAATATGTTATTGCTGAGTTAATTTTTAAGCTGATAACGAACTGCTAATCGAGAAGAGACTGCAATCCCATTTGGTTTTATAAGAACCAGTGAATTTGGAGTGAAGCTAGCCGTTCTTAAACTTCGTCCATTTTCAAGTTGAGGTGTTCTTAATATCTTCTTCATGCAGATGATCTTCGAAAGGAACCATTCATTGTATTTAACAACGAGAGAAAGGGTAAAGCGCTGTTATTTTTTGGTACACCGTGAAAGTTTTTACACGTGCAATTTTTAAGCTATGACATGAATTGCAAACGTGAGAAAGGTGGCCAGTAAAGCACTCAGATACTTACGTTTCATCTATTTTGGATACTTCTGCCTAGTGATGTTCTCAAAAACCCCTGCCAAAGACAGCCTCACTTTCAACTTAGTGTTGAAGTCTCGATCTTGAGTTCTTATAATAATTCTTGTCAAAAGAACTCCCCAACAGCTATGTTGAACGATAGGTCTTATCAACACTTCAAGCTCCAAGATTTATAACGTGCTTTTGCCTGTCACTGGTTTTAAGTCAAAAGTCAAGGCTAAAGTCCTCCTTGTCATAGTGCAAAGTTGTATAGTTGACGTCTTTGTCCGCAAAATTTGTACGCAAACATTTTTGCCTAAAGTTTAAAGCCAGCTTCTCTAAGAGCTACTTTCTATTATACAAAGGAAGTCTTTAGAAATTGAACTTGTTTACATTCACATAAACAAAAAATCAACGAATCTTTTAATGTGCTTATAAAACCATGCTCTGTTGTTGTTGGGTGTACCCTCTATTTCCGATCATTGCTGTTACCCTGTTTTCTTTAGACAAATCTCATGGTCTGAATTCAACCGTAACAATGATATAGACTTTGTTAAATTAAACATCCTCGTATTTTATCTCTCTGCTCTTTGTGTACATATAACACAAGTTTCCGATCTTCTAATCTCTAATGGCAAAGAGCGGTTGACGTTTAGATACACAACAACAAGTTTGTAAATTTCACGAGATTTGATTACCGGGATCAGACAATGAAGCATTTGAAAGCTGTTTGATGTTGTGATAACTCAATTAGAGTTGCGCGCAGTTTTATCAACTATCTATACGATGTCGGTACCTCAATCACATCAATGCAATCGTTAGTTTTAACCACTATTTACAAGCTAAAAGATTGCTCGAACGTTTGGTTTACTATTTGAATTATCCATATCAATAAAGTATTGTGCTTTGATAAAAATCTGCGGTCAAGGCGTCCTCAGTTTTATTACTTCAAGTTAGTCGCCAAAATCTGGATAAGCCACATTAATGCTTGCAAGGTCCCTTTTCTTAGCAATCTCTTTATTGCATATACCAAACACGATGGGAAGACTAATAACTGCCTAAAAACATTCTTATCGTATTGACGTATTTGAAGCGTTCTTTAGTAGGGAAACGAGGACAGCCTCTCTTTGTGGATTGCTCGTAAACTAATACTATTTGATCACATACTAAGTGTAGTGGTTTGTTGATGGGATTTCTGGCAATCCCATATCTCTATGTACCCAGTAAGCCGGTACGGATGTGGAAAAAGACTTTGACAGAAAAATTAGGCAGAGAGCATATGAGAGAATTGAGTATTAAGGGAATTTCTATGTTAATGCGGGGATTAAAACTACAGTTTTGTACATGATAATGGACACGAAGCGAGCCAACTTGGCCGGTAAAGTGTCAGTATGGTAGGTAGAGCTTCGTTGCCTAAGTCCACCGTCTGCCGACAATTTAAAACTTCCACTTCAAACTCAGGAATATACTTAGATTTTTACCTAGCATTGTTCTAGAAGGCAGAATGCGTTAAAATCATTACTCTACCCCATGGCTTAGGAAATATAATTGTTTACGTCGTAACATCCCCTACTCCCTATACTTGAGTCAGAAATCCTGTTCATTTTCACTTTAGTTTGCAGTCCTTCTCCAAAAGAGGGAGAGTTTCCACTCCATAAAGTGACTATAAGAACGGCCTATAGCCTTGTAGAGCTCTAAAATGTGTGCAAAAAAGTCCCTAAACCTTATAGGGAGCTGCAAAGAAGGAAAGAGGCCCATCATTGGATACGATGTAAATAGTACACCTCTCATATATTAAGATTTCAGGCAACACGGAAGGATGTCAAGTGCTTTGGTTAAAGGAAAGACCGTCGTTGCTTTAACTCGTAGTTGAACTGACATCTTTTTATATATTATGAACCTAGGAGCGCAATTGGGATTTCAACAGACAACAATTTAGATACAAGAGTGCCGTGGAATGGTTTTATAGATAGTAAATTATTTCCAGTTTTGCCATCACACAGGAACCTTAAGTCAGTTCTATGCTCCTTCCCAACCCTACATTAATATGCACTCATATGATTGCTTTTCTTTCAGGTTGAAATAGTTATCCCATGGATTCAACTGCACTGTTTCTAATATGGTGCAATCGAAAGTAAGCACACTCTCAACATTTTCAAAATTTTGCAACTCCTTACTAGATCTTATTCATTAGACATTCTACGAAATGTTTCAAGAAATAGCATGATAAATGTTCTAGTATTCCCAACGCTGATATCTTGAATAAAAGTGTACTTACTTGTACTTACTTTTCCACAAGAAAATCACCTTGTATACACTACTGTACTCCTGTACAACCTATATTTGCTTTCATTAACCAATAGGCCAATTATTAATGACCAGCAGCTTGTAACCATTCTCATAGACTGGGAGAGATCAACGGATGTTCTTTATGCAATGAGAGGTTGATAAGATTGCTGATCAGTACTGCAAATGTATTGCTTAGGATCCTACTTGGTATGCTGTAAGTTGGTTGCAGTAACATTGCTTATATACTTTCCAATTTCAATTTCGTTAGTTGTTGAACGAAACAGAGATGATGTAATGGGTCTACGTATTTGGCCATTGATCGTCTTATTTCACTCATATTTCCTTCCTTTAGAGGGGTTTGTTGTTACGTTTGAGAAGTAATTGTTAAATTCACCAACAATCGTATTTGGTTCAATATCATCTTCCCATTCTTTCAAATACAATGAAGTAATTCAATTCTCTTCGGCTTACGGTTAATAATGTCATTTTCTCCATTCCATAATTTTTGGAAAATTGTCTTGATTCTGTATTGAATGATGTTGATAGAAGTTGGTTTTGCTGGTCCTGGTTTCATAAACTGGTCGATTTCTCACCACTTTATATAAGTTACACTATGCTTTCTTGGGTCTATAAACTTTCAAAATTTGTAGAAGGTACAGCCTCTATGTTTAAAAAGGGTTAGAATTCTTCGATGTATCAATTATTTTTCTTCTGGCTTGTATTGTTTGAGATAAATATTTGTCGGTAGTACATATCTGTCTAACACCCATTTTAATGTTTTTTTCTAAGTTTAGTCAAGATCTCCATTTCTGCAATAAAAGTCCTTTCAGATACATTTGGATGTTTGTTAACGCAACCAACTATTGTTTGGATTCTCTGGTATTGATAATTTCTACTAAGGTACTTCTCAGTTCACATAGTCGATAGATGTTGAGGTCATTTCTTGAATAAAAATACAAATACATAAGATTTTTATGTTTACAGGGCATACAAATTGATGCCCCTCCTTTACAACTTGTTAAAAGAGTGTGTTGATAGATATAACTTAGAAGAAAGATGTCCAATTTTACATTTTTCCTAATTTTTAAAACGTTTTAGATATAGCTGGAATATCAAATTTGTGACCATGCAAAGTAAATAAGTTTATAAAGTTTTAGTTTGGAACTGGAGAGAATTTATGCTAAGGTTTAACGATGAGAAAATAAATCTTCATTAAATTTCCGTTTCAGAAGTTCTTCTGATGAGTATAAGTAACAGATTTGTGATGAGTTGTTCGCTTCTTCATTATTTATATTCGATAGTCTTGTATTCAGGTTAGTAATATGTTGCAAGAATGTCCTGTCATTGACTTGCTAGCGTTTCTTATCCTATGATATAGACATCATTTTACCTTTGACTGTTAAAAGTGTAAAATCTCCATCACATATACTCATAAGTAGATAAATTTGACTGCAACATACAAAACCAAGTATTATTATCGCTTGCAGGGCTTGTTTATTGTGTTTTTGTTATGAACCTTCAATCAATGTAAACCCAGTAGGCACAGTTTGAAAATTGAATATAATAGCCCTGTGGTCATTTTAAACTGCCTTTTGAACTAATCAAGGTTGACTGTTTATCTTGCATACATGATTTCAGATTGTAATTAAGCCTTCAAAATTTTCGTTTCAAACTGCTTCTTATCTAAGTAGAGTGGGACTCGGTGTACTGGTCACTCTAGTCTGGTTGCTACTTTAAATCCTATAAAACACAACATGCCATGAAAAAGGATATAAAAGGGGTAGAGGTAGTCCTATACTCTATTGCAGAGCGTAGGGAATGAGCAGTGGTAAAAAATCACATGTCCTGAGCCACGGCATGGTGAGGTAGGATGGTCAGTTCCTTTCCTCGCTGCCTTATCCTTCCGTAGCTAATGCCAGGTACCCATTTTACTGCTGGGTTCTCAGTAACAGTTTTCAGATTGATGGCCGAGGGCGAACTGGAATCATCAACCCTCTGCTCTTCAGACCAGCTCTTTACAAACTGAGCTAGGTGGCCTCTTAAAAAAAGGATAAAACAAAGTATTATATATACTGTTTATACATCAATTCTAATTGCAAATACTATCAATTTTCAAGAAAAATGAAAGATTCCACTCAACTTGTTATCTTTTACTGTTCTTCATCTACTTGATACTTTCTCCGTATCTCCGTATGTGCGCTTGTACACCAATGTTGAAACATAACCAATGTATCCACTAGCTATTTTTTAAATTGTTTTTCAATTCTCCTCGAGCACTTTCTCAGTTACTGGTTTTGAAAAAATTCTTACGAAACTTACCTTCAAATCTGGTGTATTGGCGTTTCATTTAGATAACTTGCCCCTGATCCATTCGCTTTGCTCCCAGGATGAAACTTTAAACCATATATTTCTTCCTCTTTGTTGCAACTGCGATGGGCTCTTTCAATGATGAAGTGGTCTGTTCTTGTCTCTTCCGGATTCTTTTTGCTCCTTCTTTAAGTACTTCATTGTCTGTTTATTTGATTATCTATTCAAACTTCCAACCTTATGACTTGGATCTGAAGTTCGACATTAAACGCAAATTTGTGCTAAAGGAATACATTCTTTCTCCAGTAAGTCCTTTATACTTCTCGTGGTACGGCCATTTTGATTCGTTTGATCTCTAAGATAGAAACTCTGCAAGTGCAGGATACTTTATATGAACTTAGTGGAAATACAAAGTAATTCTGATGCCCGGAAAGACAAATAAGGCGGCATCAAATGCTGGTTTTGGGTGAGTTGCCATCTAAGGAATTAATTGTTTCTAGATTTTCTTTTTAACTTGATATCTTGGTTCCAGTCGAATATATAGTCGTTGCTCCAGCAATGATCGTCAACTTCATATCCTTAAATATTTCCTATTTCTACAGTCTATGTTCTGTGACGCCTTCTTTCAGAGATTTCCTTGACTCGTCAATATATATTGTGGGACTTTCATTGCAGTTGAAGTAAACTCATGAGTCATTTAATCATTGCAGGTTCTGGACAATCATTGAATTTAAGTTTATGTACGACACTGTTATTTTCAGCTTTGGAAAGTGGATCTTTTGGTTTGGAAAATTGTTTCCTTAGAGTTTTGGATTGTGTAGGAGCAGCAACGGATGTTGCATGGTGTATCAACTGCTCTCTGCAGTCTGAATGGATTCAACTGAGTCGACAAAAATAAATATATTCAAAGTTATGAAAGCGTGCAATGAGAATTTTATCGGGAGAGGGAAGCACAAAGTAAAGCATATTTAATTGAGGGCTATGCTTATGTGCTATCTTTAAATTCGTGCCTGCAAATCAAAAGATACTAGGCCAAACAGAGCAGTACATAGTGAAACATCAAAACGGGAAAATGAGCCTCTCATACCTAAGACAACATATGAGAATGAGTCGAGGTCACTTTACATTGATGGGATAACAGAGGAGAATGAAGACAGCGGAGTAGGACTGTGGAATACAATTTACTGGGGAAAAATCAGTATCTCTGCAAAGATGAAGAATCAAGCTCGACTGAAATCAGTTTGCAGTGTTATGTTTATAAAGGAACAGAAGAATCGAAGTGAGAGTAAGCCTCTCATTGTACGCCAGTCCCTCCTTAACTTGAGGAAATTACTTAATTAGTGGACTTCCATCCCTCTTGGGGATATACAGAGATTGCCGGCTAACCAAATATGTTTTGTTGCTGTGCTCATGTCTGAAAATCTCAGCGACACAAATCATAACAAAATTTATTATTGAGGTTACAGGACTTATTGCATTTTTTAGCTGGAAAGGAGGGGAAACATTTGCAAAAAAAATTGGGGATCCTTCTAGTTCCAAAAAAGAGCCCTCTATAAACAAAGAGGCCATGAGATGGTCTGCAGATAAACAGAAGTTGCTAGGCCCCAGTACCTACTTTGTGACGTTTTTGCAATTGCAAGGTTTTATTGCTTGTGGCATTTAAGTGCAGAAATTGCAGGCAAAACGTACAGTTCCCAAGGTATCGAGGATTTGAAGCCGCTACCACCTGGTGTCTTCTCTACACCAGGTTGCAGGCAAGATATGTTTTGGCGAAGAGTTGTGGACGAGGATTAGAAGGTCAAGGTGATTACAGAAGACATTCTAGAAACCACTTTTGAAATGAGCGATTGTGAGATTACACCGTATACACTAATCCTGTGACATATTGCTGGTGTATGAGCTAACTTTGAGATTTTGAATAATGGAAAAATTTTATTCCTGGATTTAAGAGAATTTTGTGGGCAAAGAAATTCTTTAGCCAGCCCTGTGATAATCCTCAGTGAAGTAAGTCTTTACCTAAAGGAACCTAATAGAGCAAACTTGTCTGTAACAATGGAGTTATAACAACTTCAGAATTTCATAATAATCTTTGATGGATAGGTACCACACATGTTGTTCAAAGCTTTATGAGGACATGCTCAATCCAAACAAGAATTGATGCTCATGCAAGGAAGGACCAATATTGTAAATATAAAATAATATTATATATAAAAATTAAATAAATAAAAATAGAATTAGATAAGTATGTATCAATATCTCGTCAGCGAAACAGTGTGACAATGTTTGTAAACAATACTTCCTTTAAGAAAGTATTTCTTACAGTCTTTTATTGCAGATACTATGGTGATTCTGGTCTCAATATTTTTAATGTTTGTGATACTAAGAAAATATGCATCAGCGTACAGGTCATTTCAATTGCAGAGGACATGAATTTTCTGTACGAATTTTAGATTTCAAAATATTTATAATATTTGGATAAATTTGTATTTGGAAGCTTCACGTTAATTTTTTAAAGACACAAATAGATATTGTGGACATATGCAAAACATAGTTGGCCTCGAATATGTATGATCATTTTGCTCGAATATCGATTTTACAGATTTTTTTTTTTGGAGGGGGGGGGGTGTAATGTTCCCTACTTCCTTTCGTACCGTACGCCCATGGGTGCTTTGTCTTGTCAAAAATAGTAATGAATTCTTCAAAACGGTCCCCCGTTATCTCATTAAATAAACATAAAGTTAACATCCAGTAAATAAACTACTGCATATTTAATTTCAACCCTCGGATGTTGATCAGTTTACTACCCTAATGCCTATTTCATCTAGAACAGACCTGATTGTGTAATGTTTTGTTAAGCTGACTCTGAAAAAACCTCTTGTAGCTTATACCAGACGTATCAGTCTCCTTAATGCTTGCCTCCTAAAGAATCTAACTAGCTACTGGCTACACGGACACCATTAATACTCCCACATTTGCAGACTGTCTGAAGGATTGATGGCTCATTAAGTACGAGAGGGTCTTAACAGGTGTTCTACCTGTGGCCAGTCGGCATGGATTTCTTTGTCACAAAAACTGGCGGTATTTATTGTCGCTAGGGGTAACATCGTCAGAATTCAGGTAACTCGTCACTTTTTACAGTAGACAACACTTCCATTTTATTTGAAAAAGTAACACGTTTTTATCAGATACTTCATTTATTTAATATAATAGCTCTTAATGGCCTGCTGGAGTTGTAACAAAGAGGACAATATTGTCAGCTCATCTCATATTGTGTATTGTTCTGCCATTTACACTGAGGTCTATCCGTGTTAGATGGCCAGTAGAGTACCTCATCACCTCTATGTTACACACGTGAAATCATTCAGAGAACATAAAGCAACTTCGGAGAAATCTCATTGATACATCAGATCGATCAAATAGATCAAACTCTCTCCCGTAACAGTAGCTTTCGTCTTAAGGTAGAGGCTTCTAGCTGGTATTGTTATGTCAATGGATCTGCCCATCATGATACTTACGTGCTTCATTGGAAGACATTGTCTGAACCATAATTGTAATTCCCCTAGCTCTATCGTGATACATCTCGTTTTATCAACGATGTTGTAAAGAGTATCTTGCTAGCATGGTTCAGGAGGGTACCCGTTCTATGTTCCTTCCATCCCTCAGCTACACTTCTTTTGGATACAGGAATGAAGATAAAAGGCTCCACATAAGCCCATAGGTAAACAAGCCCCAAATATTTAAACGCAACTTAATATCAACACTGTAAATAGATACTTCCTAGGGATCTTGAAATCAGCGAATATAGTCACATAACAAAGAGAAAATACTAAATTTCCATTGCCAATTCTCTTTCCTTCAATGGCGATGGTATGGCATACATCGGTTATTGATATCGCAAACTAATATCAAAATACAAGATCAATGACAAATCATGATACTTCAAAATATGTAAAATAGTAGCAAACCTATATTGGTGTCCTGAGTAGCGGTTTGCAGATAAACCGCCAAAAATACAACCAAACAGCAAAGCACAGCAAAATAGCGTAGACAAACTTCTACTGTTCTACTACTACTACTACTACTACTAATACTACTACTACTACTACTACTACTACTACTACTACTACTACTACTACTACT
>JAAAKL020013468.1:0-12456 GCA_010016065.2 Carybdea cf. marsupialis auct. non (Linnaeus, 1758)
ATATAAAGGGGGATAGAACACAACCCTGCTTAACTCCTGATTTAATACAAAACCAGTTGGTTATTGATTCCCTGCAGCACAAGTGACGAAGGCAAACCACGTGATAACTAATCACATCCAATGATGCAATCATAGTGATCCAGTAATGAGGGCCATTGAATCAACGCCCAATACAATAACACTTTAAACATTTATGACACTTTCTTATTGATACATGTAAACTTATACAGTACCATAAACTATTTGAATTTCAAAGATCCACTCCACTGCAACCAGGAATAAATAAAAATGCATCTCATATTGACCAAGCAAATGAGACTGGGATGCAACCTACGCTTATTTTCAGATTTTCAGCCCCGATGTTTATCAAATTCAGTAAGCACTACTCCCATCTTCGATTTAAATGTTCAAGGCGTTTCTGCCACAACTTTCCTTCTAACAAACAGCTCCCATGGTGTCAACGCAGCTTGTTTCCACTTCATACTCAACTATTTGTGTCAGGTCCTTGTGTGTAAGGTAGTGATTTTGCTCATATTCGTTTTCTAGTGTGACATTATTGTACCTTTTCAAGTACTTAATCAAAACATCTTATAGTATATCCCCTGATTTGGAGCGGGCTGGGGGGCAAAATCTATAGGTTGGGCGGGCATTTCCCCCTCCCCTTGGCCTCATGCCTGTTATGGCACTGTCCCAAAACCGTTTAAAAAGCTCCTCATCCTTTCCTTTGAGACATTTAGCAGGTTCCAATGAAGTTATTTGATAAAAAATGTAACAGATCAGACGTATTCTAGTTTCCAGTCCCCTAAATGAAGTTTGCCTGAGACTGCGCAGTGACGATTAAACAGTTGGTAGATTTTCCCTTTATTCACCTTCACGTGCTCGAACAGGATCTCAAAATGGCCGAAGAGAAAGGTGAAGTTAGCGAACCTATGAGCACTGAAATCGATGAACTTAAACAGGAGCAAAAAGTGGATGTACCTAGGGAAGAAAAGGAAGCAGAACCTAAGTCTGAAGAGGAGCCTGTAAATCCAGAACAAATCGATGAGTTCGTGGTACTTGAGGAGGTCAGCGAGAATCCTGAAGAGGAGCAAAATGGTAATAGTCGCTGTTTAGTTTAGTATTGGGATTTTAAATACAGCCGGGGAGAAGATTTCATTATTTTCTGTCGAGAACAGGATTATCAAAAGTTTGATGCTATGGTATCTTTCTTTATTAACAGTTGCCATTTTCCCTCTTGTTTGTTTGGCGATGAGCGCGTTTGTTGGACGATTACCCATTATAGATGTAAACTTAGGCCCCTGCAGACTTAGAAATAAACTTGTATAAAGTGAACAACAGGACCGCTTTCTAACATAAAAAGAAACACTGGCTACAACATTGTTGAAGGGGCTTTTTAGTGGTGGTGTTTGGGCTTCTGTTTCCGGCCATGAAAATGTCTTTACAAATACAACCACTGGCACTAGTTTCAAATGTTTCGAAACTCAACTGTGTTATCCTGATTGACCTACTGGTATCCATCGGCTTCATGTGCCCCAGTAAGTTTTACTATAATCCATTCTGTGCAGATCAGGGTGATTATACCCAGTTACACTGATCATCAGACTTCGTCACAAATGTAGGCTTAGTACTGTACATGGAGGCCTACAGAGTCTAGTAGCCTAGATATGCACTTCACAATAACTGGTTGAAATCTCTCAGAAACTACATTTACTGATCCCATTTTAAGGCAGTATTGGAGTACTAGAGCTTGTTATTATGTGAATGGGGGTGAATTGGAGCTGAGTGGGTGCAACAAACAAGTTCACCCAGAGCTAGAGATAGGGGTAGGTATAGGAATAGTGATCAAGTTAGGAGTGCGGCTTGTGGCTAGTGGCACCCACTAATCTACAAGTTCACCGGGAATGAGAGTAGCTAACTATTTATATTAATCTTGATTGTGAAATAAATGTGATGGGAAATGCAGATATGATTGTGCTTCATATACATAATTTAAAGAAGGCATCAAAAAGTTGCCCATGGCATTGAGTTATTGATGTTATTATTGATTGTCATATTATTGTGTTTTACATTCTCCTAAAGAAATACGGCATCAAGAGTGAACTTAAGGCCAATGGCATGCGTGTTTGGCAACATGTAGCTCACCCAAAGGGCCTTGACATTGTATGCTCTGGGTGGATCAATGACAATGCACTTAATTAATGAGTAACTTAGTGGAACCTTTGAATGGGGTCTTGATATGGCTACAATTCGATAGATTTGATAAAAGCTTCGCCTTATTTTTTTAACACACAAGTTTTCCTTGACAAAGTAGTGTAAACATACAAATCCACACTTTCTGTAGGACTACGTATATCGAACCTACAATAAGGCATGTAAACAAAAACAGGTCTGAACCATCCAATTGATAGGAAACTCAAGAGACTTTTATGCCTCAAGTTTTCTATGTCTTTGATCACAGCATTTTTAATTTTTCTTTTCAGGTGACGTTGGTGGAAAGGAGGGAGAAGTGAAGGTAATTTTATAGCCCAGAAAGTATTAGTGTCGATGGAGATGTTTTTCAGCAAGATTACATAGCTATAGAAGCATGTCAGTGAAGTCAGTCTGAAGTGACTGCGTAAGTGCTATTCGAATAGCACTCTTAAGATACAGAGCCATGGTCATCTATTGTTGTTTCAATACCCAACTTTGATTTTGTATGTGCTATGTATGTGCTGTTACGTTGTTAGAACAAGGCAAACCACATTACAATTAGTATATAGTTGATATGTTGGTTGCCCCTTTTCTTCCCCATTGAATCAGGATATACTCTTTATATGACATTATAGTTCTGAGGACTGGTTCATATTTACATGAGGTAGAGTTGCAAGGAAAACATTTAATCAGTTCTCTTCATTTTGTAAGCTATTGAAGTGTTAATATGTATTTTGCATGATTGATATTTGTTACCTGCATACTAAGAAAAGAAACTCGAACAAACTGATTTTGACATAGATAAGATTAAAGAGCTTTTTGGCCATTTATGGTGGTATTCATCTCTAAATACTGGTACTTTTAAAGTAAGCATGACATCCTATCAGCTTGAAGCAGCAGGTGATCATATATAGTCTTTTTTAAGGCTTTACAAAATACTCCACATGTATCAATTTTAAGGCATATATCTACAATGATTCACTGTTTCAATAAACAGGTGAATATTGAAGTGTGAAAAAGTGCCTTTAATTCAGCTTCAATTCAACATGCCCTGGCATACCAAGAACTACCTTATTTAAAGTTGGCATATCACCAGGTAAAATGCAACCGTTGAATGGGAAATCTTTTTACATGTGACAGGAATCCTTACAAGCTTTGGCAGCAGTTTGAATTTTCTGACATTTATAATCCATCAGATTTAGATTCCTTGATGGGAAAGGTCAAGCTATGAAATTTTTACAAGCTTATTATTCCAAAGAAGTTGATATGCCACAATTATCAGAATCTTTCAGATCTAAGCTGCATGTTATGTTGAAAATATGCAGTATTATGGTGTCGTGCAATCATTATGAAGGTGGTAAAAAGGCAGGATGCCAAAGTTGTATGATGATCAGATCATTGGTATCAGCAATCTTGAAGCTTATGTTGTGGTGTTGATTACATATATTCAAGATGCTTACTGTTCGAGACACTTCCCTCACTTGGTCTTCTCCTGAATGTACTCATTTATGATATTTTTCAGCATACTCTTATTCTGCTTGAGTCAGTGGTACTACTTCTTTTCTGTTCTAATTACATGCTGATATAAATGCACGTACTAATAGGCAAAAGGTGCAGAATAGATCTTATTGTACCATCCATGTTTAGGATTTCTGTATCATTTGTCTGTCTACCTTTTTCTTTCTGCAACTATATGGAGATTGCACAAAATATAGCAGCTGAAAATGTAGCAACAGCTTATTATAATAGCAGTTTCTTTATTTGCTCAAGTGGAGGTCTGGTCTAGGTCTATCTTTCTTTGATAGTGGGCTGTTTTTATGAATGATGACTGGCTGGCTAGAAGTTTCCTAGTCATTTTGCCACATCCTGTTACCTTTCTGATTCTTACAGTGATGTTTTTACAACTTCACATTAAAAACATGGATAATGGTGTATTTTAATGCAAACTTTGCAAATTGAACTTTTGAGTGACTATCAGAGATAGGTCAAATAAGAAGCATTTGAGAGTTTGTAGTATAAGTATCATCACTAGTAGTTGATACTACACACTTGCAGCCTAATTCACTCTCTATGGTCCCATATGTTGGACTGTCAGTATAGACTGGGTATGCATGTATTTAGAAATACATCCCAGTGAGTAGACTAATCCATAGTTTCATCTTGCTCTCTTCCAACCTTCAGACTCCTTCTAGATCTGGAACTAGTTGTCACAGACTGTTCCAAATCATTTTCCAATTGTCACACTGTAGTGCAGAAAGGTTGATATATGATACTGTTCACATGTATAAATAGCAAAACCTAACTGTATCAATAATAGTCAGTTGTAGAAGTGACAACATTGGGTTTATAAAAGAGCAAATCACTTCCAGGTTGGCCAAAGAAGATGAAGTCACATATAGTGTGAACATCATCACACATTTTCATCTCCTACATTATAACAGTTTGAAGATTACCAGTCAAATTTCATCACTATCATTAGTATCATTACTTGTGGTAAACTAGTAGCTCTAGAAGTCTTAGGTTTCTATTTTGTCAAAGAATCTTAGAAGGTTCCACATATGTCTCGTTGATATGACAAGCAACCATACAATGTGACTTTTGAGTACTAGCTTCAAAGACATTTCTTTTAATCAAACACTTTTCTAGTTGCATCATGTAGCATATGATGAGTTTTGGGGAAACTACTTAACAGCTAGTTCAAAGATAAAAAGAATGACAATCAGGACTGACTATTGAAAGCAAATTTACTTTTGAAGCTGAAATATGAGGTCATCATTACTCTGCTGAAGATGGTTCCCAATTTCAAGAGAGTATAATCTCCTTGTGAATTTACCTGAAAATATGTCAGATTGCAAACATAGCGGGTTGCCCCAACAAAATATTGCAGGCCAATACGAAATAGCCATATGGGCCACCTTCAAAATTTGTATAACCTGGTAAGATGCAAAAAAATATTGGCAAGTGTATTAATTCACCATGTGACATAGGATGGGAAGTGGTTAGAGGAACCATGAAAAGTCATGCAATTGGGGAAAGGGTTAGACCTTCTATAAATTTCATAAATATTTAAGTACTTTCTGGTGATTAGTTTAAATATCTCTCAAAAGTTTTTGAGATTGATTTGCACTTAGTAAGTAGCAAACGCTGAAACTTCAGTGAATTGTAAAACATTGATTGAAAGAGAGATTTTTAGAATCATGTATTAGGGTTTCACATTTGTAGATTTAGATGCTGTGGAAGATGTTATTAGAGTTAGAATCCGTTAGTATAATTAGGAGGGGTAAATGATTGCTATTTGGCAGTTATCAAAGCAACTTGTTCTAATCTTCTTTTTTGTAGGAAAATGGTAAAGCAGGTATTGGTAATGATGTGGCAAAACATTATAATCAGTTACCAGAGGGTACAAAAGAAGGACGGAAAGAAAGCAAAATAGTTTATTTAAGAAACTTCAACAACTGGGTGAAAAGTGTTGTTATCAGTGAATACTTGGAAAAAGTTAGAAGGTAATGGATCTGTTCAAACAGAAATATTTCATGTTTTTTGAAAGAGTACATTTACTAGTTTCTGTTTACAAAGTATTTTTCTATTATGTCCCTCAAAATGGTTCAGAGGCTTTCCTGTACTTATGGGCAAACAGACCCCACAATTTGATGGGGAGCTGAGTTATTATTATGTTAAACATATAGCTAAATTATCATCAGTGTTATCTACAAAAGTAAATATGAGGAATATAAAAGTTGTTAGAAGGGCCAAAGCAAAATGGTGGTACAGTATGTTTTTGACTGAGGCTCTGAAACAGGGCTACTAGTCACAATCTGGGGGGAGGTAGGGAGGGGAAGTACAGCATAGTGTCAGAGACACAGTCAGCATGCTTTAAGGAAGTTACTTGTTGACAAATGGCTTGTGGAAGTTGTCTATTCAAGACCTATGCATACTTGGACTACAAAACTAAAACTGGTTTACAATTGATTTCTAAGCCATAAAAGGAATGTAGATGATGATGTCTAAAATTACTTGGCTGATGATTATCCTTAGTTGTCAAGACGTGTCAAGGTCAAACTGAAAATGAGAAGATAGGATAGGAGGGTTGGAGGAAATAAAAAAGTGGTGATCAGACATACTTTTTTCTTATTGTTGCATGCCCCTTAAACCAGGAGAAAAAGGACTTGAAAAATATCAATGTTTTGTCAGGCCCCCATTACAGCCTTGCGGTAGGGACATAAGTAGACCAAGTATCTGTACCTTTGTCAATTGACATTGTTGCCAGGTAGCATTTATTTTCTTAAGTGATTTTGGAATTCCCTGCACTAAATTGTTTTTGGTGGACCCCTTGAGAACTCCCGAAGAGTCCAAGTCATCACTTTATCATTGCTACTGACACATGGACACTCCTTAAAGTTTTTGTTTTCTATAGTAGTTGCATGATTACATGATTTATTTAATATAAGCATAGGAAAACTGGCAATCAGGTTCAGATATGCTTGACTAGTCAAATTTTCTGTCTCAAAGCATGGTTGGCTTTATGTGATATTACATACTTCATATAGCCTGGTGATTTGAGGAAAAGGGTGCCCTCTTGGCAATGTTAATTATAATAATTACTTATATACTTACATAAACCTGAGCCTTAACATTTTTACAAGTGATATGTATTAGTGTACTGTAATGTAAGGTGTATAGGTCGGTAAACTTCTACCTCATAGTAGCTCTGCATGGTTCTATACTTTATTTAAATCTAGATATAATTAAATTTAAGTAATAGTGACATTCTTAATGGATTAAACATACTTATGATGATAATAAAGACCTTCAGTTTTCAATGGAGTTGTTTTGTTTTGATTCAACAAGGCGAAGTAGGCAGGAAAATTACAAAGAGGACACTCTCATTCATTATTTTTTTTCAACCAGAAAAATTGTGCAAGAAACAATTCTTTGAAGATATTTTCACCACATCCCTGAAAGTGGTATTCCACAAATGTTTGGCTTTAACCAACGGCCCAGTATTACCAAATATGGGGAGCCTCCCCCTGGTGTGAAGGGGTTAATACTAGGTTGTGTTAATATAGCCTCCCTATCTTCTCATATCCTACTCACTTTCTCACTCTATTTACACAGTAAATTCCCCTGCTATTCTATTAGAAACTGTCTGATCTGGAGCAAGCTCTGTTTAGTATGCTATGGTTTTCTTTGTTTGTGGGGGATTGTAGTTCTATATGTTCTAGCCCAGTCATCTAAAATTTATTTGGATTTGCTCCTGCTAGTTTTAGAGTATAAAGTTGACAAAATATGTATTTGTTTGGCAGGAGAAAGAGGCACTATGACCCTATTAATATACTTGATCTTGGCTGTGGTAAGGGTGGAGATCTTCTCAAGTGGCAGAAGGGACGTGTTACACATTTAATTTGCTCAGGTAAGGGTCTTCTGTGACCTAAAGTACATTCAGCATGTCACATATACAGTCCATTGTGTCATACAAGTGATAACTCTGTTTTGCTATGGCTTATTGTTCTACGAGTATTATGTGTAGGTTCTTTAACAATGTTCTTGGCAGATAATCATAGTTGGAGTACTAAACTGTGTGTGACAGGGACTTTACTGGGGGGTTTTGTAAAGTAGCATGTGATAGCAGATGTAAATGGCACAATTAGATGACTGTAAAGGTTCATTTTAGTACCAAGAAGTTATGTATATGATGGAAGTAGATTTGATAGCAATAAGAATAACGTTCATGAAAGGCATAGAAATTTTAATCGTCATGGCTATATTTTGTCTTGTCCAGAATTGAAATTGATAGGCAACTCCCAACAGGTATATGATAACATTTTTGAAAACACAATTATGGCTTTTCGGTAGTCAAGAAGTTATGATTTTGGAACGTAGTTGATATTAGTGAAATATGCTCAGTGAAAATATTCGTTTTGTAATATAGGCAAAGTGTCTTTTTCCAGTTTGTTCTTGTGCAACAGAGTTTCAGTTAATACTGCATTATTGAGTTGGGGCCGAAGCCTTATTTTCTGTGGCTCTCTCTGTTTGTCATTTGAGTTTGTTATATAAACTACAGTTTATTTAAAATCTTTATTCTGTGTACTTAAAAGATCAAGCTTTACACATAATATGCTTTCCACTATCAGTTAAGTACCATCCTAATGATAATTTTATTCATCCAGTTGACCATCTGTATCATATTCCATTTTTGCCCATTCCACGTCAAGTTCATCGTATGTTTAACATGTTTAAGAACTTACAACTAGCTGACTTGCCATCCAATTTCTGACCAAATACTATTAATTCCAGTAGGGCACAAGAACAAGGCAACAGAACTATTATTGAGATATGTTGTATGGATGTATATAAATTCCATCCCCAACTAGATATCGCTGAAACGTCTTTGGATCAGTGCAAGGAGAGGTATAACAATTTGCGAAGACAGCACCATGACAGAAGACACAACAGGGATCAATTGTTTTCCATAGAGTATATACCTGCAGATTGCACGAAGGTGAGGCATTTCAGGAAGGCAGAAACCAAATGCAAATGTGCTGTAGTAACAGTAAGCTGATGCATTATTGCAAATGAAGTAGCTAAATGGATGAAGGATCTTCGTGCATGTAAACTTCTGCGCAATCGTCAGTATCATCTTCCAAGAAAGAATCTTCTGTCATCTTTAACCACACATCCAATTACTTAACAATCGTCTGGAACATCATCATTTCATTTTTTTAAAGCACTAAATCTACCTGTGTTTTGATATTGTCCTTGTTCTTGTTGTCTCTGCACAGTAGTTGAGTATGTTTTGTGATTGAGACTCTTCATGTGTTGTATATTATTTACGTAACGATGATGTTCTTTAAGGAGCTTTCAACTTTTTTCTAGACATTTACAGGTAAACGCAGAAGTTAAAAATAATAGCATAGTTTTGCGTGTGCGGCTTTAAAATTTAATAAACGTAACGTTTTGAAGCATAGATTTGTACCCCTGATACGGCATCCTGTCAGCAAGGCATCTGTTACATTATACAATATTACAGGAAGACGCATTTTTGTAAATCCTTGTATTTTGTATGTTGTAGACAAAGGTACTATTTAGAGTACTATTTAAGACTACGTGGATGATAAGTGGTGACAATTTGCCATTTAGAAGCTGATCGGCACTCGGGCCAGATGATGACGTAAAGTACTGAATTACGTGCACAGATTAAGCAAAGCTTTTTATTTCGAAGTTTTTAATGCGGAAGAAGATTCTTTCAAAATTGCGGCACGGCAACTGATTTAGACATTCCCCCGTAGAATCGGCTGTATCTTTTATTTTTGACAACTAGGGTGCCTTTGATTCGGCCTCTTCAAGTTTGAGTATTGTGATCTGGCCAAGGGAAATAGTGTATGGATTGATCATACCTTTATCGTATCTAGAAGATCGGTTTATGAAGTTTGCATGAAATTGCAATAGGGAGATGGGAACCTTGTTGCTTTCATTTTGCAAAATGTTGTAATTACGTCGGAAAAAGGCAGATACAGTTAACCGCTTCTTACCCGTGATTGTTGGATTGAATTTCAAAGAATCATAGAAAGAAGCGTGACTCGCTGTAGGAGAAGGATAGCTTGAAACCAATGATTATATTACACTTACTATGGTTGCTTAAAATATAATAATACCCCAAATACGGAAACAAATAGCGTGCACAATGCTATAACTTTTCACTTGTGTAAGAGTCGCGTATAAATTTGATTGACATAAAATTGTAATTTGTAGAAATTATGAAATGTAATGGAATAGTAGATATGGTGTTAATGAGAGGCGAGTAGCAGTAACGCTCGTACGATGTTCATGACGAATAAGGAAATAATGGAGGTTCTTTTTTAAGTTGTCGATTTCATAAAGTCAATAAGAGTATTTGGCCACCTGCCATTGGCATCAACTTATGCCTGGAAGTCGACAACTGAAAGAAAGGGGAGTAGATAGTTACTGACTCCACAATAAAGTTTGTATTACGATGGAGCTTTTGCATTAAATAAGATTCGCTCGAAAGGTTTTCCGTGATATTTAAGGTTAATAAGTAAATTATAGTTGGCATGCTGAGGTTTACTGTTGATGGTATAATTGCCCTTGTTTTCCTCAGTGTGGTTGTACAAGAGTTATAGTTGAACTAAAAAGCATGAAACTAGGCCAGCTCAAATGTGTTTTCTTGAACTTTAACAGGTTCGTATAAGCCAAAAATACAAGAAGACGACAATACGCCTCGACCTGACCAGCTGCCAGTTTGTCTACCACTACTCCTTTGAAAGTCATGATCAAGCTGAAATGATGCTGAGGAATGCGTGCGAAAATCTACGATATGGGGGGTACTTTGTCGGCACAACCCCGGATGCCTGTAGACTTGTGTGAGTATCAGTAAAATTATCTCGTGAATTCTAATCGAAATTTTTTGCTTAGATGAAATTCTGAATCGGTACTTCGCAATCCCGTTGAAGCTGGTGGACTTATGTGACTTCGTAATGGTCACATAGATACCCCATACGTCGACAAATGAGTTCGAAACTTACGTTCGTCTAAGTAGTCTTTAAGTTTGAGCTGCTAAAGGGCCAGATTACAATAGGACAGCAACAACAGCCGAACTAAAAGGACTCTGAGGAGACAACGTACTTAAACACTTGGTCAGTGAATCTCAATGTAACATTGATTCTCTGCCTTTGTCTTCGGATTTTGATACCGACGCTCACATCGGAACTGGTATTAGGTAAGAGATGTTTTCACGCTCCCTATCCGGCCCAAGATTGACTTGTGAACACAAGGCTACCAGCTTCAGCGCTAATTACGAATTACAGATACTTAAGGATTTGATGAGTAGTAGTTAAAGTCAATACTGAAAGAGCTTCAAGCAGCAAAAGACAGTGTTTAACATTTTCTGGTTGCCTCTATCAATGGTAGTTAACTACTTTCTTACTCCTACGTATGGTAGATTGCCTTAGGGTTTGCAAAGGGAACATCAGGAATCAAGGCACTTCATTGTTGCCAATCATGGTCTTTCTTTCTGTAGTCTCACAATGAAAATTCCCACATCTATCCGTGCAGACGAGAGGTCTTTACATGTGTCGCTGCTATTGCCTGGACTGCCCTATACCAAGTCTCCTTCATGACCCCCCGGGGAAGTTGTCTGCCTTCTGATGGTCCGCTTAATAGAGCTTTTTTTCGTGGGCGGGGTTTATTGTACATTTGTTGCACGTACCTAGTCCATCTCGTTCTTCTGATATTGATGACAGTGCCCGAGATTCATGCCGTAGCCATAACGCGTTGGCACACACGTCGCCTTATCTGAATCCCTGCACATTCTTTGCGCACTCCATATTAACAGATACAGTAATAAGCAAAATTTTTCTTCCTCAGCAGTGTTGTGAGTACTATGAGGGATATAGTAGTATAGTTATATTTCTTGAATATATTACCAAACACCAACAAGACTATTCCCTTTCGGCTGCCTGGGTGTCTGCTTCGTATCAACCCCCACTATTTGTGTATAAGTTTGGGTCGATTCTTTTTTGTAGTTATTTGCTCTTTCCTTCTTTTTGTTTGACAGTTTCTTTGTTTGGTTTCGTATGTAGACAGTTTTTCCCCTTCTCGTCCTTTCTCTGTTGCATTTTACCCCTTCATATATTTTGGGTTGAATAGAATCTCTTACATTGGTTTGTTTTGCCTTCGTTTCGCTTAAGTTTGATTTGATTGTAGTGCCCTCGTTTTGACCTGATTTTACTGTTCTTGAGTCGTTTGATTAGGATTAGACTTCGTATCATAGAGGACGGTACGGGATCCCCAGCTCAGTGTTCCCTTCACAAAGTTTGTATGTTTTGTCTCCTTTTGCTTCCAGGAAGAGGGTAAGGGATGCGGAAGGAAATTCGTTTGGAAACAGTGTTTACAACATAGAGTTCGAGAACAAAGAATCTTTTCCAGCCTTTGGATGCAAGTACAACTTTAAGCTGGATGATGTTGTGAATTGCCCAGAATTTCTTGTCTATTTTCCCATTCTAGAAAAGTAAGGGTTAATTCTTATGTCATGTACTTGATCTATGTCAGTATTTAGTGAAAATAAATCTTTAGGGTATCATTTCTTAGGCCTCGTCCACACTAAGCCGGCTAAATTCGAAAACGGAACTTTAGGTGTGAAAACGAAACAAATGTTGTCCGTCCACACTAGATTTGGATAAAATGTTCTGCGTCCACACTAAAACGGCACAATCGGCATTCACTTGGCTTTTCGCATGCGCACACGATTAC
>JAAAKL020013469.1:0-12456 GCA_010016065.2 Carybdea cf. marsupialis auct. non (Linnaeus, 1758)
AGGAGGGGGCGGGGGGGTGGGGGTGAGGGGGGGGGGGGGGGGGGGGGGGAGGAAAAAAGGATTAAACGTGGGTAAATTGACATTTCTGGGACCAATAGTGGGGGGAAAGTATCTGTTGTTCCCCCATCTTCAAAAGTGTGAGGGACTAGTACTCCCCCCCCCCCCCCAGAATCTACGCCCATGAAGAAGCCATATTTTACTATACGCAACAACGACGTGCGATATTTCATAGGTAACGAACTGCAGTAGTTAGTTTATTCTGTCTCTAACCCATTGTCATGGCAAACTCATCATCATCATCCTAGTCCATAGCCATTCGGCCGTAGGTCCACTTTCACATTTTCAACAGTTCGTTTCCACAACTGTTTGTCCGCTGCTTTCTGCTTGTCCATGGCAAACTACAAACTCAATATGGATAGGAGAATTTTGTGATTCCACGAGAATAGAGCTTTTGATAATGAGTCCGTTGTAAGATGGATTAGCAGTTGCTGATCAGGAATGCAAGCCCTTTAACGGATGGGTAACTACTCCCGACAAATATCGAATATTTTAGCGATTATTCTATAATTTGGACAAAAATCTCTAGGAAATCTGTTTTTATTGGCAATCTCGTGTTTTTAGTAGTGAGCCGACTTTTCTCTCGCCCTGCTCAAACATAGACGAATTTCAATAGGCCAACTTGCCTGAGAATATTAAAATGTTTTCTTTTCATTTTTTTTTTTTTGGTAGCTACTCAGATTCCAACCACAATACACTTTTGTTCCCATTTTGATTATTAAGCTGTCTATCTACGATCTGACTTATCAAAACAAGAAAACAATCTGTTCGGCTGTTAAACAGTGCTATTTCTATCCTATCGGGCAAATTACTCAACCAGTTGACGGCAACTATCAGATAATAGAGATCAGGATACATAAAACAGTAGTTGTCCTTCGAAAGGACAGTAACAAAACATTACTAATAGGTACAGGTAATTCTATACTCTGTTATTGAGAGTAGGGGATGCGACATGGTGGAGGATCACATTTCTTAAAGTTAGGTGGACAATTTTATTTCTCACCGTCATTTTCTTTCCCTCCTAACGGCAGATTTTTGTTCAAGGTTGCACTATGGTAGTTCAGGGTTTGACAGCCGAGATAAGACTGGATTCAATAACATTCTAATCCACCAACCATACTAACTTGCCCCCATTGGATATTTGAACAATATCGAGCCACAAGGATAAGCAGTTTTTCATATATAAAGCTATCGGCGTGTTTGTCTACCCTCCGTCGCAGAGGTAGTGTGTACCTTATTACTGATACTACTCCGTAAGATACGTGAGTAAAGAAATCGCAATCTTGTGACTGATTTGTCGAGATTAGATTTTCGTCTCTTTAGGGTCTGTGTAATGTACGTCAATGAATTATAGTGTTATCAACAAAGAAGCAAACCTTTCTTGCCAACACACATTCATATCCAGACCCCTCATTTAATTACACTACTTAGCTACAGTTCTGCGGGGGTCTCCCGAAATCAGATTTAACGTGGCGGTACAAGGCGAAAGTTTAGCCACACTATTATTATTTCTCGAGGTTTGAGGTTGAGTAATCACGAGAGCTTTGAAGAACACTTTTAGGTGGCTACAAGGTTCACAAAAGTATTGTTATTTATAGGATATTGATTCTAAGGAATGTCAGAGAGACAAACACCTATAGGCAATAGTCAAAGTGGGTAAAGAAATCGGAGACAACAAAGAAAGGCTTAGACTGTTGGGGAGAAAGAACTAGCAAGCATCTTGCATGAATAAGTCTGGCAAGTTGCAAGTTACGAATTGATCAGCCACGTATTCCTGCTATTCATTAGAATTCCGGTAGGATGATTTGACTTTTGGTTTAACAAGTGTGATGTGGAAACATGACTGAAGGCCCCTCAAATTTGATGCTGTTAGAAGGAGCACGTAGTTGGGCGGGCCTCCTTCCACCAATGAATCCAGTTCATCATCGTTTACACATGTCCAGGCCAATACTGACGTTTAAGGAAATAATTAAATCTTTGTATTACAGTTCGAATTATTGTCCATGTTAAGTTATATTGATAACTTGCCTCACTCCACATCGGACAAATTGCACTGCACATTTGCATCGCATGGACACCATTCGAAATTTGATAACTACTGGATTTATAGGAGGCCTTCAATTTCATCTTAAATGTTGCTCTAACAAATGGTGCCAAATTCATTCAAAGGAGTATACTACCAACGTACTAACAAACCGCTAATAGAACAATATCAACTACCTAATTTTTATTTCTGTGAGGTAAAAGTAACGAAAAGGATCAAATTAAACTTTCACAAATAGCCGCACCAGTACAAAGAATGTCTCACATGTGTGCATATCATCAACGCGCTTTCTACCATCTTACGACAATCACCGACATAATCCTACATCTACTTACCATTTTATTCATCGTCAGAATGGCATTTCTGAATCTGCCACGTACCATCTCAGTTGTCAGATTCCAATTAAGACAGATGTAACTGAGGGCGCGCAACTTTAAAATGTTATGAAATCAAATTTAATTATTGCAATTGCAGAACTCTTGTGGTAAAGAAACGAAATTATTACTGCAAAGTGCTGTTTTTGTTTGCAATTAAGTACATATGAAACATACCAAGTTATTACAATTCTACGACAAAGTGTTTCTTTAAAACGTCGCTGCTTACCAAAATGATGCTTGTGCAGCATGAGAAAGAAACAACATTGAAAATGGACGCATACCACATGATCATAACTTAGCTACCGTTAGCAGTGCATTCATGGGTGGACGAAGGCCATCTATTGTCCTCCGTGCTTAATGTACTATCAAGTAAGACAGGAAAATTTTAGCAACTAAATCTTTTATAACATTCAATTTTTTTTCATCGACTAATTCGAAGGAGACAAGTTAAGATTTTTCTTTAAATAAAATCAGATCTGCAAGTTGAGACCTCTGCCTGCAAAGCTTACAGCAGAAGCAAATGGGGCATAATCTTTGAAGTGAAACATTACTGCTAGAACTGAAACACGTGGTAGGTCTACTCAAATTCTTATCAAGACACCTCTATAGTTGATGCTGTATTCTTTGATCGTTTTATCTGCCTTTTATAAGAAAAATTTTCAAGTAGAGACAGCCAAGGTTTTCTTTTCATGAAAAAAATTATATAGGAATAGGGATGTAGAGACAATAATCGTGCACTAAATAACTAGCTTATGTACAACAAACAATCTTAAATTGAACATTACAGATAATAATGTACTACACATAGCTTATCTCCTTGCCAACACGTTTTAATCTACGTAGTTGTATCACAGTATAATAACACGTCACAAAAGTTGTCTATAATCACAGACGAATATAGAGTTTTGCTATCTTTCTGTCTATCGAAGAATTCTCATTGTATTTACATTTTTACCACTTCCCCACCTATGGAAGTCAATATGTCAGGAAGTGCGTCTTGACTTTCATACTGTTATCTTCTTAATGAGGCTACTCCTCCTAGTCCTACAAATAAAAACACCCTTCCCAAACAACCACAAAAAATTTACAATAACCATCATTATCACGTAATAGAAAGTCTTACGGAAGAATCAATATTGAAAAGAGAAGAAGTGCAAGATTTACTGATGACTTTTCTGCTGTCACGTTTTCTCGATAGCCGACGCTTGTGTATCTGTAGTGAACCTAGATCCAGATACTTGCACAGTTCTGTGAGTTTTCGTTGCACGAGTCACCCAATCTAAAGTTGAAAACTGCTTACCCCGTTTCAGTTGATTTCTGGCGTTATATTTCCCCCAGGAAACAAAATAGTACAAGAGGAAACCAAGTAGTAATTCGGTTAATCTAAACAAAGTCTGGTAGATAAACCAATTCCATGGGTGAACATGTGTCTTATCATTCAAGCTCTCTAAGTTCACAGAGACCAAGCCGTAAATTTGACACAATAACCAGGACACAGCAAGTATTGTAGTTGAAACGGTAAAGATCAGGATCTTCCGTAATCGTGGGCGTATAGTTAATGAACTATGTGCAGTAGGGGAATGAAAACTGTTTAACTTCCTTGCACTTTTCTTTGACTTAACAATGATCTGCAGCCCGCCTTGTAACCCAGCACCAAGTAATAAGAAAGTTAACAAAATAAAATATCCGTGGCAGAGGGAAACATAGAGAATCGCATTGGCAAGGTATGTCGTCAAAATGCTACTTGTCACCGAAACTGAGTAGCTTACAGTCACCAAAGGAACCAGGAACTTCCACTTTTGCAGGCTCCGAAGTTGAGAACCTTCAAGTTTTACTGCCTTTGCAAGGGCAAGATATAAAAGTATGTAAGCTGTTGAAATACTGGGAACCACTAAACTATCCAAAAGCCGAGACAACAAGACAGGACAGTATTGCTGGTCGTTAGATATGCATTGACCTGACTCGTAAGGATTAATGAATAGATTAAGACATCTGGCCATCGCTAGGATAATTAATATAACCAACATTGTAGCTGAAAATTTAAGCATTCGGAGTGGTCTGAAGTTATTGTTGACTCGAAGAATCCGCACAAGAGCAATTACTGCAACGAGAGCCAGCAGTAGGAAAAGCAGCGAAAATCCAATCCAGTGCATAGGCCAAAAGTCTCCCCAAATATCCTTTGCTGTTTCCCATTCGGGTGCCGGCTCTGCTGATGGTCGACGAACTGTTATATTTTCTGGCTCACTTTCCCCTCTGGGGCCCTCAGGATGCACTGACTGCATTCTCGCTGGACACAACCTTGTCAATCTTTACATGAACAAGACGAAGAAATGTAACGCTGACAACGCGCTCCTTTGCAGGGAAATCCACCAAAAATATAATTCTTAACTACAAAATCCGACTAAGAGTCCTCCCAAAACGCTTATCATCGCGGTCGAGGTTAAATGCTCCTGCACATATTATTGTTTCCTTTTGCTCTGAATTCAAGGTTTCCAATTATTTCCCTGATGCCTCCGGTTAACTATCGCAATGTTCCTTGATTTGTATCAACACCTTTTGGTTCTCTGCGTAGGATGCAAACTCGAAATGTTCCGCACCGACAGTTCTTGTTCTTTCACAACTCCTCTATTCTTCAATTGTTTCATCGATGCACTGATCATGAATTCAGTGGCCAGATAACATACAGCTGCCCAATCCGCTACACTGTCTGATAATTGATCAATTTGGCCATCTTGACGTAAGCATTCTCAACTTTTTTCTTCTAAAATGTTCTTCGTGAGAGTAGAGTAAACTTCTGTCCAAAATGTGCTAATTTAGAGAAATTGTAATAAAACAAATTTCGTGAACAGATTTAGTGCTTTTGAAACTCGATATTTATGGCTTAAGACAAAATAATGTTTATTTCTTTGTCTAAAGGTTCAAGAGAAAGTCGTAAGAAAGTTCCACACGCTTCAAAGCATACAAAGGAATGCGAAATACTAGTAATAGGTCAGCTTTCTTCAAAACACAACTCGCTCTTGATGTGGAGTGTCTTTCGACACATTGCACGTAATATACGTTGGCGTACAGCATTTGCGCACTAACAGTTAATCTTTCAAGGTCGATGTGCTTTTCCGTTAAGCTATGATGACAATGTCAACCAAAAATAGGCCCGTTTATCACATCGTTGAATCAGGCTTATCGCTCGTGATTTCTTTCTATTATACAAGTTCCTTCAAATCCATGTTTTGTGTTGCTGTCGTAACTTCACAAATTGTATTCTCCTCGTATCGTCTTGCATACGTGATAACAATTATGTTTAGATGTAAAGTATAGAAACGTGTCAATTAGTATCCACGGAGAAAATTTGAAAAATAGTAAACTGACTTGTACTTCATGGTAAGACAGCGAGTAAGCCTAGTGGTCTCCTTCATGCGATGTTATTAAAATTTCTGGTAGCTATGACCTTTGTTGATCCAACACATAAAACATGACTGACTGGTATTTCGCGGTGCGTCTTGAAATAGACAAAGTGCAATTTCAAAAACAAAGTCTCGTTGATCTGTTGTGGTATAAACTGCAGCTCAAGAACAAACAGTTGTTTGTACAGAGCAGAGAAAGAATAGTCCGTTTATTAACATATACTATAGTTATGTCACTCTTGGACCGAATTGGCATGTGAAACCAGTCACCTAACGAGAAGCCATTTGACAAAGAAGGGAAATGTCTTGAGAGTTTGTTCTGCGTGAGAAGAAACTTTCTAACCACGAAAAGAGGTCTTTTTTGAGCCAGACCTCTTAAGGATGTTTTCCAGTATTCTTATCAGCCTTACCATTAGCCTTTATAATTGTAAGAACCCCATTCGCTTCACTGACGCAGGCTTCCGTCATTCCAAAGATTAGAATCTAACACAATAGCAATGACTTATAGAATATCGTGTTGAAGCGCTTCATTGGCATCGCGTGGAGCTTCATATTTGTTGTCGTATAAATTACATTGTAGAAATAACCATTTATTCAACGACAACTACGGTAAAGAGCCTTAGGAGAACTAATTTCCCAATTACCTTAAAAATGTGTTACACAGAGTACGTTAGACCATCGATATTATCAAAAGAGAAGTTAACAGTTTGCTCTACAATCGAATCCTTGAGTAATTAAGCAAAATTCTATAATTACACGATGAGGAAGGAATACAAAAATGCTAAACACTAAAAACCCTTAAAATGTTCTCGCCAACGTGGCTCCTGCAATGCCAGGGAGCAAAATTTGTTTAAAAACGAGGCAATTTCTTTTAAGCCTAATTTTATAAGGATATTAACGGAGATCAAGGGCAATTTCAAGTAAATTTACATAAACCATTCGTTTCGACGCAAGTGAACAAAGAGACAGCGCCAAACAGATGAAGTTTGTTATAGAGGGTAAACAAAGAAAGTTTTCAATTTATTCAATAGAGAAACGGTCGATGGCATCTTGATAAAGAAGTTTGCACCATCCAATTAGTATTTTCCTTGTTGTTTATTACGCACGAAGAAATCAATTACAAAGATTTAAAACAGGCATAATTTCACTGGAAGAAATCAGTCTATCGCATCAACCAAAGCAAAGGAAATAATAGTAGGTTTCCAGCAATGTTTTGTTTTCAATTTGAGAATACTTTCAAGTTTTCTGTTTCATTTACGTCAACATTGCAACATGTACAACACTACATCATTGTTTAGGTGGAAAATCAGAGAGGTATCGCCCACGCTTGTAGTTGCATGAACATGTTACGTTGTCCAGTATCATATCAATCCCGATACCAGACCGTTTGTTATACGGACCGGGACGAGAATCAAAACAATTTATTTATTACTGAAAACAAATGTGTAGAGGAAAGAAATGTCAAGTAATATTTTCTTTTTCTTCCCTTAAATGTTTTCATCAAATATTTTTCCATTGAATAGATACTGCAACTGATTACTATTCGGTTTCAGAGGATGCGCCAATATAAATACAAAACATGTTCGCTGCAAATTTTGGGGATTCAATTTTTAATAGCAACACGAAATGAAGCACACATGTTTCACAAAATTGCTTCAAAATTAAGGCCAACAGAGTTCCTGCAGGCAAAGTCAGCTATCATTCTCTGCAAGAGTAACTCTTGAACCACTTCTGAATCTCATTTGTCTTTAAACATTTTTAAGACACTAAAAATCAAAATAAAACACTTGTCACAAACACTATAGTGATAAACGTCTTTTTTTTGAAGGCTGACGGAATCTCAAGCTTTTGGTGACGTTGTTATATCAACCCCAGCGTCTAAAAATGTATCTATTTAGATTTGTCTCTCGGCGTTCATTATCAATATTCTGTGAAAGAAGACTACAAGTTCTATGTGCCTTATTTTATGTACTGAAAAGTTACCACAAAGGATAAAGAGCCACTCGAGAAAAAGGGTTAATGAGACAAATAGATAAAAGGTAGAAAAACCCCCTAAATAAAACAAAAATTTAAGAAAAAAGAGAGTGAAAAGAAGGAGAGAAAAAAACGTATGTGGCACGAGAAAAATGTTGATGTCTAAAGAGGTGCCTTTGTCAAATGTTCATGAACAATGGTCGTGGACATTTTGACATTGTGTTAATCATGAAATCGATATTGAGGTAACTTATTCTAGACTCCGCTAATGGCAATGTTAGGCAAATGGTGAAACGAAGGATAATCGTTTTCCATGGGGATTGATAGACAAGCTCTTGCTTTGAATGTTTGCGCTAGAGATTGAAGTTTAAACAAAGATTTCCCTTGGTAATAACGATAAAATAGAGAGAGACTAGTTACGCCTCTTCTGCAAGAAAGGGGTTTCAAAAAAGGATGGACTAGATCAAACCTAACAAGATTGCAAAGTTGATTTTTAACTCCTCCGAAGCATGACAGGTTGCTCTGGTTACACATCCTTAGATGCGATAGCAGTAGGCCCTAAAACAAGACCCCTCGGAAGGATCTGCTCTTTATCGGAACAAAATTGCATCTGGAGTCAAATATTAACTCAACTGAGAGAGAGTGAACTGAAACTTTTTCAAATAGATTTTGCAAAAGATTCTCTTACAGAAGTACTTTCAGATCTAGGAGCTTATCAATACAAGTGTATTTTTCAAGTAGAAGGTCATTGACTTCAATTGAAGTAAAAGTGGTATTTGGACATTGGTGGTGAAACGAGATTAGCTTGGTGTTAGAGCTGTTGAAAATAGCAAGCCACATACTTCCAAATTGACTTAAATGCTTCAGATTGTACAGCTATGGCGTCGGTAGAGTTGCTAATCAAATGTACTTAGAATGTGGCTTTGAACATTAAAGAAGAGTGTGAAATGGGTCGCTCCTAGGAGAGAATCTAAAAGTATACCAGCGTTTATTCTAGGTGCTTCACACTTTTTCCCATTTACGACTACTCTAATATCCCTACCATAGAAAAAAGGACTTGATGATAGACAACACTTTTTCAGATACTCCATAGTTAATTAATTGTTAAGTATTTCCTAGTGACAGGCCATGTCAAACGCTCTTGATATGTTGAAAAATTTTATTGTTGAACATTTTAGCAACCTATTTTGACCTTCACAAAAAACCAGAACAGGCATTCAAAGTTCGCGGCGGCCCTGGTAAAAATCACGACATCTAGTCACCTTATTTAATGGTGATATTTTGGAATAACTGGCATAATTGGAACTATTGCGTTTCGAATCTCACAAAAGTCAAATCCTTTTCCATAAGATCCATAAAGTAACATTTTACTCAGATGTTTGCAAGAATAGCATCATGCTACAGCAATAATACTTATCAATTGAACACAGAATAAAAAGGCATAGATTTTATAGAGTAAGAGAATCGTTCGTTATATAATAAACCTTAACCTTCCTTTTATTGTTAGTAAGATTGAGTTGGCAGCGACTGACTTATAAACATTCCTGTTTATGACATTAGCCGCTTCCACTTCCCGTCCTACTGTCATAACCTTAAGCAATCTGTGCCTTAAATTTTGCGCCACGGCACCAAAATGTAAAGTGTGTACGAGGTTGCGAATGGAAAAGGCTTGTTGTAAGTATGGATTATGATTATTACAATGCCATCGCATTAATAGGATCACTTACCTGTAATATATTTAAGCAAACTTTACTTTTAATCAACAACAGAATAAAACGTGTGTTTTCTGTTGCCATGTATTCCTAATTCTCCATGTTCACTATTTCGAGAAATGATCATTTCCTCAAGTGATAGCGTCTTTTTAAACCTAAAGTTTTCAAAAATTTAGATAAAACTGAATTTAAAAACACAGCCTACTAACATTCTTTCTGTTGTAGAGCTAAGTTTACCGAGTATTCACCTGCCTTCAACAAAGCTCTTGGTTCGACCCTCATAGGTTGAACGGCTTCTAGGGATTCGTTTTGCTACGTTTAGCTATTAAGCAAACCTTTTTGGTTCACCAAATCTCAATTTCCTGAGTATATCCTCATCGATCGCAGTATATCCAAATCACAATCCTGCCTAATAGAAAAATATCAATCTTTAAACGTGTGATACCGCTGTTTCTCATTTCGCAAGCTATGTACTAATATTGAAAATTTGAAATGAAGAACACTGTTACCCTTCCCTAACACTCTACTTCCATAATCACAACATAGGGGAGTTTGTAATGTTCCTGATTGCACCGACCTGTTAGCTTCTTAAACCAGTTAGCTTTGTGACCTGGCTGTCAAACCAAGCTGACGATAAACCATTTAAAAGGGGTAACAGTTATTGCCGCCGGTTCTTGCTAAATTCTGCCGTTGTTGGTTATCGGGCCGCAATTATAATCATTGTTGTGAACCGTAGATTGTACGTTACGAACACTACCGTTTAGAAAAAGGTAACAGAGGGTATGAGGTGATGAATAAATGACTTGTAACTACATAAACCTTTTCAAATCGTTTGTATTGAAGCCTGAACGGCTTCTCGGTCTTTTCCTATTGTAGAAAGCATTATAAGCTTTCAAGAGAATGAGGAGCATCGTTGATCACTTGAATTGTACAATACTATTCTGTGAGCCTCCAAAAATGTCTCTCGGGAATGCCAGTCGTTATCTTATCTTTGTTGAAGAGAGTTGACTATTATATTTGGTAAAACTTGGCTATTAGATATTCGCTGCTGATCGATCGCTTGGGAAGGGAATTGCTATTATGCAACTAAAGGACGGCGATCAGTCTACAACAACAACAGGTAGAAGAATCATTCAATTAGGCATCATATCGCTTTGCTGGTTAGAACATTGAATGCAATCATTTGTGAATCTTAAAATTGTCAAAGCTTTGGCAAATTCAAAGTGAGAATGAAGTTGTTTCAAAAATGAGATAAGAGGACAAAACAATGTATAATGGTTTATTTGGGTCTGAAGCATTCAACCAAAGGTGTCCATCTGTAGTTTTTAGTTAATCACACCCTTGAGAACCTTAGGTTGTACCAATTTCAATCTGGTAGGTGATCTGATATTACAATTATAACTTTATACCCAAGATTTTACTCCACTAGATGATTGTTTGCTGTTAAATGTTAATTCATAGGTTTTTCATATTTTATAAAGAGCAATAAGAATCTGCTTAGTGTTAAGTCAATTCCCTGAAACATATCTTCTAGATATTTGCCTCGTTGCAGGCCCCCTAGAGAATATTTGTCATGGGTAATGTTCTTGGGAAACCTTTTGTATACAGGGTTGTGCAACTGCCACCAGTAGCTCCACAGCGACACAAATAGCGCAGGAGGGCCTAAGTACTGGGATTAAGTTCCAGTAAGAACCGTATTGGAGAGTGAATCACTTATGAGGTTCACAGTTTCTGCTGCAGAGTCCACACCATAAGAGCAGCATACTAAGTTTAAAAAGGGCTTACTTCCCATGTCTTTCTTTGAGTAGCTTCTTGATAGAGATTCAAATAGAAAAGAAAGAAGAGATCATTTCAAACGATACTTCTAAATGATTATGGCAATGAAATTTGTCCCCTTCAACTTATTTCACTCCTACGGTATTTTCAGAGGTATCGCTGAAGTACCCTTTCTTATTTTTTAAACTTGCAAATGGGTCTTGATGGATTAACTGCCCAGATGTCAGCCTTTTCCATGATGAGGTCAAACGGCAGAATTTGGCAAATTCCCAAATGACACTGAACCAAATGCCTAGATAAACTATATGATTTTGAGACTAGATTATGATTTTATCAACTGAGCAAAATTCAAGTGTTTCCCTAAAACCTTAAGCAAATTTAGACGTTCATTACTCTTGGTAGGAATGAGTAGGGTTACATCACAACATTGGCTTCCTCGTAGAAAGGATTTTTGGTGCCATCGCTTTAGTACCTCCCTCATCAGAGATTATCAAGAGTAAAATGCGAAGCGCTACATGCGTTTTAAAGCGGTGTGAATGTCAAAATGATTATTCACGCTTGTGCAGTATAGTGTCCGTAGAATTTGAGAGTAAATTTAAAATCGAATAGTAAGTTTGAAACGACTTTAAAATCTAGTTAAACGTCTTGTAAGATGAAAGCAGATAAATTGATGAAAACAACAGAAGTTTGGAGGACATGTCTATTATCTAGTTAAAGCTCTCAGATGACGTGAAAACAATGAATCAAAAGGAATAAATGCCAAAATAGAGTTTTGGCAAAATTATGCTTGGATACTTATTGTCCAAGTACGGCAATCATAGTCATGTGGGGGCGCAATTTTTGTATCTAATAAAGATAGATCGGGTCTTTACTTTTCTTTAATAACATTTGAAGAAAGCTGAATCCAAGTATATTTCCATTTTCGTCGCTTCAAGGCTATACACGTACTCATTATGTATTACGTGTAGATATTATACATATATAATACATAATGTCTAATTGCAGACACTTGAGGGAAAGGGGGGGGGGGGGGGGGGAGGCCCAGTTATCCTCCAATCTTTTTTTTTAAAAAAATGGAAAGATTTATTTTTCCAAAAAAATTTTTTAAAAATTGC
>JAAAKL020013471.1:0-12456 GCA_010016065.2 Carybdea cf. marsupialis auct. non (Linnaeus, 1758)
AGTAAAAGTTAGACTGAGAGATGTCGTACCCAGTAGTCCAACTCTACTCTAGCATAGCAGAGTAAGATAGACTACATACACGATTCCCAGGTAAAGCCGAGATCCCAAAATAATCAGAGATTCAAGCAAGTAAATGGCGCCTGAATCACCCTAGGTAAAAGGTATCACAGCTTTTACACTTAAATTTGTAAACATTACCTCATCTGAGAATCTTAGGAATTAGATCCTTAAATGGGAAATTATCCCTCAGTCGAAAAACAAACGTAAGACAACACGCACATCACCTTCTGCAAACGCTACATTTATAAATTTACGTGATTGATGACGTACTTGTAACTAAAGGTTACATGTGAATTGCAACGCCGTGTATACAACACATTCGGAAACTGATAGAACTGACTGTAAAATCACGATGTAAAAGAGAAAGAAACCCCTTAAGGAAGAACGAAGAAACTATCAAAATTAGTGGAGAGGCCTGTGAAAGTAGGTTTACGATAACAGTCTGAAGCCATCATAAACAATCTTGGCATTGAATAAAATAGATAGAATAGAATGGTAGTGTTCCATCTCTCTCTTCTTCTACTGTGAACAAGTTCTATTCTTTTCATTTGTCTCATGCGTGGCAACACAGGCCAGGATGAGAACCCAAAAGCTAGTTTGGAGGAAGTTTCTGATGGATGGATTTCATATTGGAAACTCCCCTTAAACTTGAAGTTACAATACTTAAGCGGTGCAAAATCATCTTAAGAGCAAGGCATGGGATCATAGAGACTCTCTGCTTTGCACGGAGTTTTAGCTAAGTGTATTGAAACTGAAAATGTTAGAACTTAGAACTCTTAGCGTCTGGAAAGCAATGTGCTTGGAAGGTACTCCTGTTTTACAACATGCGCATGGTGTAATACATCATCTTAACAAAAACACATACAAAGTTTTAATGCACGCACAGATTAACCTCTTTCCAGTAAACTTACATTTAGTCTTTTTTGATGTTGGTCAGTCTGGTATGACTGATGCTTCAGTCGATTTAATAACTCCGAATTTCCAACCATCGGAACCGGTATCAATCTAAGAGATCAAGGAAGACGATACAAAAAAATATGATCAGAATGCGTAGAGCAAGGTATGAGGCATCAATAACCAATCCATAGTTTCCATTTCCTACATGAAGAAATCTTAGACTCTCACTACCTATAGCATAGGTGTTCCCTCGGAGAATATCTTTCATAGCAATAACACTAGTAGGATACTAAGAATACGTCAATAGCAACAGTTGCCAAGGAGTTTAAAACTATCTTCCCCACAGTAAACGCCTCTGTTTAAATAGCGCCCTGTGATAAACGCCAGTACTGTGGTAGAAAATTTTCAATAAACGCTACTCGAAAACAAACACTTATCCCAAGATACCGACATCCCAGACGCAAACCCTGACTCCAGATTCGAGGCGATTTGAAACAACAGTGTTCACGATTGATACTGATTCCGTTTCCTTAAATATTCACAGAAATATTAAATGAGCACCAATATGAAATAAACTCTTCTGTAATCTTCAGAAAATTGACCAACTGCAACTAGAAAACCCAACGTACCCATGACATCAACTCCGCCTAAATTATCAGATAACTATACAAACGCCACCATCATTAGCCCTTTCCACACTGTCGACCTAAATCAGAGGAACTAAACATTTATGTCGTCGGTTTAAATCGTCAGTGTGGACACGGTGCACGACCTAAGAGACAAGTCAAGTGACTTTAGGTCGATGAAATTTACTTGGTCAGTCTAGACACGGTGTGTAGACGATCTCCAAGCGCTGGTCTTTCAATGGATCTAAATTCAGGTCACAGAGAGCACTACATGAAGACTTTTTCGCAGAGTAAACCAGCGGAGACGGAGTCATAAAAACGAAGGATAAACAGCTAGCGACAGCAATTTTTTTCAACTTCCAATGTGCGTCACTAAAAAAGGTGCCAATTGCGGAAACTGGCTCGTCAATTTAGGTCGTCCATCCTCCGCTTCCATGCTGACGATCTACGCGACGAACTAAAATTTAGGTCGTCTCATAATTAGATCATCGCTTTAGATCGATAGTGTGGAAACGGTAAATTACACGTCTCCCAAATCTTGAAGAAATTGAAAAACCGCTCCAACAAATTAAACACATCATCGTTAAAAGTACTATGTAGAAATTAAGACAAATAAAAAGAACCCCTCGTCCTTAAAACACAAGGAAAATATAACTAAGGCGCTGATGATCTCTTGCTTTATGCACAAACATTACTAACAGACGTGCCTTACTTATTAGGCATTGGATTTTCCTTCTTTGCTTGCTCCCATAAGATTGGATCCACACCTATTACAAAGACATGAGAAAATAGGCTGCCTTGCACTAGCAATATAGAAATTCATAAACATTAAAAAACACATCATATACCCTAAAGGACTTCTTCCTTTTTATTTGAACTCGATATTAACGAACGAGTCCATAAATATTGCAATATGGACTGAAAGTAAATGATTCTATAAAAATCACAGGTCAGGAGATATAATATGAGTGATCAAGTCAAAGCAATCACCAAAACAATCATCGAAACAAGCTCAGGCACAACTGGCTGGAACATGCGCAGTACTCTCTCGTACAACTTCGTAACAACAAAGGCTGACGACGAAATAGAATGAACTATTGTCAGGAATAAATGTCGCAAGAAGGCGGGGATGCAAGTCACCGTATCTTTTACTAGAACCTTGGATTTTACAAGCGCTTTCTTGAGCATTCCAAGGCAAAGAAACTCAACCACTCGGTGTCTCATTGTCGTTGGCCTCATTCAGAAGGTGATAATTTAAGGTAAGGTTATGTTTAGTTTAACAACTATTTGAGAAGAGCAAGATTGATTCCTTCATCAGTAGTGGTAATGAATTCGAAGCTTTATTTACGAACCAATAATTTGCCCCCCACCAAATTTAAAGTTACTAAGTGTTATAGAGAAGAGAAGACTTAAAATATCAAGTTTGAAGAGATACTAGAGGAAACTTGGATTTAAACTCAATTGAATACAAGAGGCATGGGCAGAGTTGACTTGCGAATGGTGTAATATTTTGCTTTTCTTTCGAGGGTTTTAAGTGGACGTGCTGATAATAATATGACTATATGAAATTTTTGAAAAACTGGTTTGTACTTATTGGCGCTTAACGCTCTCTAAAGACACTGCTCACAGTAACAATCTGGTGTAGATTTAAGTAACGTAATGAAACACACTTTTCGCTAAGAGGATGTAGGGTAGGAGATTTTCGTAATACGCCGTATAAAAGTAATACGCCCATTATTGTCACGTTCTGCCACGGTTGTAAACAAATTGTAAGCAAATTCCATAGTTTGAAAGATGACCGGTGTATCAGCCCAGATTATAACCCCAACCAAAAATTTACTCAGTGTTACTATAGGCTAAGCTGTGTTTTAGCCGGCCATAAGTTAGGTTAAGCCAGCTTATACCCCGGATATTAGTTACCCTAGGCCAGTTTATATCCCAGCTCTAATCTCCCGTTGTCAGAGCACGACGCGTCCACTCTTCAAGCCACTGCCTTGGAAGAAAAAAGGAAACAATATCTCTCCAACTATCAATCCAGAAGTAGAAAGCTCTTCTGTCCACATGTTATCGCGAGGGATGCCAAAGTAGATAGAAGGGGCATGGAAACAGTCAAGCAAGACCGTGATATATGGTGTGGAAGTGTGAACTCCATCATATCGACTGCGGTCGAAATATGACGTTAATACATTTAGTCAATCGTTACTTCTTCAAGTGAAAACAAGAAAGAAACGGTTCCCTCCTCATCCCACACTTCAGGCTATTTAGTCTTACGAAATTTTGCTGAATAGACAGTTTTGAGAATGCTCTACGTTCAAAGAGAGAAGGCGTGGCAGTTATGAGACTGCTCTACATTCAAAGAGAGTGTTCTCATGGCAGCTATAGAAGAGGAAGGAAGCCCAATTATGAGAGGGTAAAGGTAAGTATCCATAATCATTTTCTAATAAATAAAATACTCAGTGGAGGTTCCTATGCAACGCCTGCTACTTCAGCCGGCTTGTGAAGGAATAAATAAACGAAGGTTTGATTTTTTTCTTCTACGATGTTGGTGGCAATGGTTTTCCATTCCATCTGCTCTCTATAAACAGGTAGTAAATTTCACTCTCGTAGTAATGGAGGTTCTTCTTCAAACTAGTAATGAACTTGTGACTGTCTTTCTTCTTTTCTTCTTAAGCCATCCTATCAACACCAAGCTGCCATGCCTTCATTTCTCATCAGGTATCCCACAATCTACGTCTGCCTCTTGCGTACGGCCTTCTTAAGCCTTCCTTCTATTTAACGCAGTTTTAACCTCTTCATTACTTGCTTTGACAGTGTATGGTATGCTCAACCTCATCATAACCACTTACCTGTACGCTAATTCTATTCCCTTCTTCCTACCTTCTGTGACTGCCCATGCATCATCCCCATTAAACAACACAGACCTCACATAATATGTAAGTAAGATAAAAAGAAAAACTTACCTAGGGGTGCATTTTCCAGGAACTGTTGGAGCTGCGATTCAGAAAGCGTTGTTTTGGCAGCCATGTTCTCCACCCCAAGGCTCTGTAGCTGGTTCTTAATGAAAACACAAAACAAAAAATTGTGAATTTAAAATCAGCTTCGAACTTGGCTTGTTTGTCCTACAACTACTTTCCAAATCAATCACAATTCATAGAATGATCACTATCCTTTTACGAGTTCTACCTCATACCACAGCACACGTAAATATTAAACAAAGGTATTTGATTGGGTTGGGTCATTAACGTTTAGGAAGGGTTACATAGGAAACGTAAATTACGGGGCTACTCCAACAGCAGCATGAACTAAACATTCTCTCATTTTAAAGGATAAACAGTTACTCTATACATATTTATCCAAATAGAGTAAATAGAATTTTTGTGTCTGGGGCAAACACGAAAATGGCCTTACAGAATTAATAAACAAACTTAATATTACATCAATACAATTTATCTTTTTAATACTATATCAAACTCGAGGGTTTTTTTTAGAGCACAGAGGATGCTGCCAAAAACCCCTTAAGATGCTATCCAGCCCCGTCAAATCAGAAATGCAATTTATGAACTTTTGCGCCTATGCAATAAAGGTGCGTCAGCAGAGCTTCGCAGAGACTTTCAGACAGGATATCGCAGGTCTCTTCAGTGCTCACAAATTCCACAATTTAAAACAAACAATGGACAAATTGTGACTCGGCTATTTTCTAGACAACCCCGAGTGCTGCTGGGTTTATATGACCGACTGCTTAAAATGCCAGCAAATGGCCGATCGCCCTTCCATTTACAAGTACTAGAGACTGTGTACATATTATTATGTGTGACGTCATGTTATTAAAATTGCAAATTAGACAAAATTTTACATTGCATGTATTTTTTCTTTTCGATAAAGATGGCTAGGCGGAGCGATATCTTACGCCACGGTCCAGATACGATCTCCTAAAGTTGTAAACATTGCTATTTGAACAAAACCTTACAATTTGAACTCACTTTACAATTTTATGAACTGAGCAACATTCATAGAATTTTCTTAGCGCTATCCTACACAGGATCCTGAGGGCCTTTCAATGACTCAAATATTTCAATAACAGTTAGGGTCTGGAAGCTTAAATTTCGCCATATTGCAGTGGAAAAAAATTGAGTTTAAGTTAATTTGATCAGCAAACTTTGCGTTTTTCATTTTAAAAGAAAGTTATTTCTAGCAGAGGTAGGTTCAAAATCCTAAAAAATTGAAATTTCACAAAAGCCTCAGTTAAGGGTGATCACAATACATCTGATTCAGGAAAAAGCTTTAAATGTACCAAAATACTCTTAACACATTGTATCATTTATGTGCCTCAGTTTAACAAGGCACATATACAGATTGAGGTACCTTAAAAGAAATTTTTGTTTCTCTTTCAAACCACTTTTCCTGGTCTTCATCAACTTAGTGACTGCTATTTAAATTACGTTATTATGTCAATCCCAGCCTATTGACATTATTAATCATGTAAGGTTACATGACATGACGTGATATAAAATGGTCATCACAAAATACAATATATCAATAATGGAACGGACTCACCAAATTGACGAACGTCGGAAGTAACTACTACAAACCATGACGATGAATGTAAAGCTAATCCATATTAAGTTTGACCATATTTCAGTATACAACTTCTTTTTAAAAACAATTAAGTAAAACATCTTGGTGAGTACTCATACAACAACTGACTAATTACTATACTACGTGAATAATGAGAAGCTATTCCGGAAATGTAAACATTAAGCATGATACCATAGTATCCGATCTGACTGTGTGTCACTGATAACACTGAAATGCTAAATCCGGTTCATTCATACTCATTCAGTTCAGGGCGTTGACAATTACACCACTTGTTTAAAACCTAAGGTGATCCTACTTCGTCTATATTAAGTTTGATAATGTCAGTTATTCTGATATATTGGCTTATATTTATCAATAGTTGTACAGAACCAAAAAAAGCGCGAAATTTTCTGAAAACAATGCTAATGTAAGTATTTCTGTAACAATGAAATACTTAAATTCCTTGTTACAAAGTGCAGAAAGACAAATTTTCCCATTTACAACTAAAACAGTTACACAATAATGTTTTAGAGGCAAAGAAAACACAACGTATTGGAATCTGTGAATTTTGACTACCAATTTTAAAAGGGAGAATGCACAAATTTGAATTCTGCGAAAATATTATTTTCTTATGTCAAAAACATCGAAAGTAAAAGTTAGAAAGTTTCAGTGCTGTATAGTATCGAGAGAAAAAAGCTACATGCAAAAAACTAATGGGGACCAATATTGAAGCAGTTGACTTCCGCCATGAGAAAAGATGAGACTCGGTGGCTTTGTAATTAGTGCTAGGACTCTCTACTATGTCAGGTAAAGTTTTTACATTCTGGGTTTTCAGATTAATTATGCTCTAATAGGACGTCTTGGTACTTCATCACATAATCTCCACATCACTTTCAATACAAACAGACATTCCTTCAAATCTTAGAACTTTTACCTTAAACAAGTTATAATGCACGAGAAGATAATAGAGACGACAGGAAATGTCGCCAGTGTTATTCAAAGCAGGTTTACAACCCGGTGGTGATACTTTTTCATGCATTTTTTCAAACTTGGCGTTTCGAATCCTCCCCTTTCCAAAATTATACATATGAAATATGGCAAATCATGCGATGCCTACTCTAAACGTCAGAATATTTAGCAGATATAATGCTATTAGTATAACACCTACCTTGGCCATCGGTTGGTTTAGAAATGTGTATAGCTCTGTTGCAGTAATCCGTCTTGATGATCCATTCGATGCCCTTTCCACAACATAGAATATGACCTCAGTTCTACAATTTAGAACAGAACAGCCGCAGATACATAAATACCATCGAGAAGATCTGAAATAATTAATTTCGAAAAGATTCTTGAGAAATGCAAAATATTTCACCACTGATACTTTCCAACTTAAAATAGGCTTAGATAGATTGACGAGTCGAATGGAGGTCCTTACATGGTCACTCAAATGGCGCTGAGAAATAGAGTATTTCATCATCATGAGTCACCTATCATAGTTAGTAGAGCACACGGCGCGAATGCGTGGGCTATAAGTTCGATATACGCTGTTAACATGACCGTATTACCGTAAATGACGTAATTAGCGCCCTATGCCAAATAAACGCCCCGGGATAAAGGTAATTATTTGCACTGCGGACGAACATATTTTTGTGAAAGCGTCTTCCACATGTGTTTAAAATGATAAACTCTGAATTGATAAAGGTGCAGAAATCATGTGAGGATTTTAAATAAAATAGGGAGTGGTAGTAATGGCACAAGAAGTTAATTTGGACTTTTGTCTGACTTCTATAAAATTCTGTGTTATGTTTGAAAAATTTTGCGAAGATGCTTTTGAAAAGTGGTTATTGGTTATGGTTAATGGTTAATCTTATTGTGGTGATCCTCAATTTGTTTTGTGTGTCCTTTCGTTTTTGCTCATGATCAGAAAGTATCGAAATTTTTTTTGCTACTTGATTTGTTATAAGCTTATGTGGCCCTGAAAAATGTTCCAGTTTGTGTAAACAAAACTGAAAAACAGGCCAAATCTTTGAAAAATCGACCCTGAAAACAATAAAAATGGACACACATTTTTGCTAGATATCCTGTACTTGGTATGAGCAAAAATTGTTAAGCGCCAATTTCGTCATTTACGGTACTTCGCTATCTTTTCAAAACTGATCTAGTATAACGGCAAAATCAACAACTGCGTTATAGCACCTTGCACACACTACAACTGTAAAAAAATTGTCTCACGAATTTGAAGCTCAGGAGCTAGGATGTTGCATCGACATCTGCGAAAGACGGCAACACAATGCGTGAATTACATTATATATCAAGATAATGCAGCTTTCATACCCAACCTCATAAAATACTTTTCCTTGTATTATTTGTGGAATAATACAATGTTCCCTGAGTCAGAAATAGAAAATGTATATCACTGAAGCACGACAACAATGCTTCACAAGAGACTAAAGTCTGTCCTATAAACCTTAGATCTTAATAAGTATATATAGATATATATTTAACTATGTATCTATATCATAAATAAATAAGCCATAAAAGCATATGGTGCTGGCAGGGATAGAACCAGGGACCTCTCGCACCGAAAACGCCGACTCAACCACTGCAAGAAATAGTGCAATAGTTAAGTCCTCAATCTCAGAAGTCAATCCCTCATTCTCATCGCCATCAGCAACCTTATTTGCGTTCGTTTCACTACCAGATTCATCAGTGCCACTTCCATATATAAGTACTCAGGAATACACACTAGTAATCATGGAAGACATAGTAACTCAAATGCATTCATGTTCATCGAGTTATTAAGCGGAGTAAACAACACATTCAAGATCAAGACAGATGCGGGAAAATGGAATCGAAAATTTATTATGCGTCCGAATTCTCAACCTAGAAACATGCAATGGTACTTCTACCATTTTAGTGATTGGGAACGCTTGACTTATAGGGCAAACTAAGCCTGTGTAAGCGAAAAGAACCTGCTTTTACCATGAAATGCGAGTTTGCATCACGTTTCACAACATACGATGACAAAATATGTCAATGGGTATGACAAAAACTTCTCAATAAAAAGAAATCTGCGCATCCAACGCTTGCAAGGGTAAGTAGCTTAAGGACTTACTTGCTATCTGGTAAACTTCTTACTCCATCTACACACACAACTAATGTAGGTGAATTGCCCAACATTTTATGTAGTGCTTCCACTAATTGCTGTTGGTTAGTCTTTACGTAGTCTTGTTTGTGCTTCAGTTCAAGAGAAACAAGTCCATCCTCATCTTTTGCATTTGGTAAACAACTGTAGCCAATGGTCTGTACACAGAAAGAGACAAGGATCAACAACAGGAATATTGTAACATCATCACGGTTAAAAGATGTGACGGGAAGAAGGAGATTAAAGTTGGCATCTTCGGTTTCATTCCATAAGTAAGGTTTGGCAGAATATATAAGTTTAGTCATGGAGAGCGTATTTCTGACGGCAGTTTAGTATCGGTAAGGGCACTGCTCATTCCACAGAAGGTTCCCTTAGTTTATTGCAATTGGTCTTATATCAGCTGCATCTTCCGTTAGATATCATCGCACCCCTCAAATAGCAGAATTTTGTTACTCTATCAAACAAACTTAACAGTCTGCTTGTTTATTTATTCATGATCATATATTCTGTCCCAGTTACAGAGATCCTTTTTTGGACTCCACCCCACTTCCATCGCCATTGTAAAGTACTTATTTGTGCCTTTCTTCATTCCCGGTGCTGCTACAGCTATGTAACCTGCATCTCTACCGTCGTTCACGTTATATCCTTTTACGACAACAGTTATCCGCTGGGCCTAAAACTTAGTTATCGGAGGAAGTCGAAAGTCGTACACTGGCTAAAAAATTGCTTCCCTGCGGCAAGTATCAAGTACGAAATTTCGAATCTCAAAGAAACAATCCTCTGTACCTTTGAGGAAGTACAAAGTCCTATAAAAATTCCAACTTTCGGTCTCTATTAGTACTTATTTTGTACGTAAAAGCTTTCTCTTCGCGAGAAAAATTCTGTATATTCTACGCAGCAGATTCGTTCAGACGAGACCTTTTCATCACTTGATACATACGTGCTCGCAAAAATTCAATTTTAATACGCCAATTCGCAAAAAGTTGTCATGCTTATTTTGCTTAGAGGAACGAACGTATCACAGATATAGCAGTTTTTCAACCCCTATCAATCAAGAACACTCACTAAGCGTATAGAAACAATTTTATTCATGATAATGTATTTTAAAACTGAAAAAGCATGAAAATAAAACTTCCATGAAACACATGGCAATCGTACGTTTTAATTTCAAGTATTTCTACGTCAGCATCGTTGGACCACCTCCTGCTGACCATGCACTTCTGTAACACAGGCAGCGCTGATAACGTATTGGAAGGAGCACGTGGCCGTAAAGACTCAACGAGCGCATATTTTAGGGTCTCTTTCGTCAGATAGTATTGCCGTTTTCTTTTCTAAACCCGTTCATTGTACGATGTCATACTTCATATTATCGCGGTTATCACGTCCGATTCATCTTCGGTACGATCGTACGCCTATCTTTTAGCCCTTGTTACTCGCATTGCTATTTTTACAATTTACATATGTTACCTTCACTAAGAGTAGCATAATCTGCGACAAGACACATTCAAGGTCAACCTTTTACGCCTTTCTTAAAGTTCAAACAACAAATCATTTTGTTATCTTGACTTAGTATTCGTTTGTCACCATAATCGGATAACAGTACTAATGTTTAATGACGTTGTGACGCATTACCCACAGCTGAACAAGAATCTAGTTCTACTGATCTGAACTGATCCCCTCTATTGAAATGTCGTGTTCAAGAGACTTTACGGAAGAACGAATTGCTAAAAGTTCGAAAGAATTGGAGTTCGATTGAAAAGAGGTCTAAAGTAAGATATTCATTCGGCAATGAGCCAAATACCAATACTAAAAACATTGAGCAGATAGTTTATTACTTGTAACAATCTTGGGAGGCACGAATGGCAGTGCCAAATGGCCAGAAGCTGGACTGCATGGAATAGGTAGTATCAAACACATAAAGGGAGGATGCCTTCTTTGCTATAAAGGACTATGGACAAAAAGGAGTTAATCAGATATTTCTGTGGGAAGGAGCCGCACGCAAGCGGTATAGTTTTGAGAAGGAAGCGGTAGGGGAAACCTAAAATGTGTTGAAGCAGTTTAATTGACGTTAGCTGAAAACCACTAGCTAGAATAGCCTGTTCTTCTGCCAGAGACCCTCTCGACATTTCCGTCAAATACACAAATAAATTTCCTCTTCTCAGACGTCGGGGTAATATTATATAATCTAATAACAGATACAATTTAAAAAGAATCCTTTACTTGGGCGGGCAAATAGGCCGCGCGTGAACCATCATAAGAAGTGGCTTTCCAATAGGTACGGATTTGCTCAACACTTGTCATGTGTCTCTGATTACCAAGAGAGCACCGTTGGGGTATAAGTAACTGTGTAACAGCTGACGCATGTTTCAATGATATAAGCAACAGAAAACTTGTTACTTGTGTATGTGCTATTTTCACAGGAGTATTCTATTCCTCTGCTACACGACAACTCATCAACGAAAACTGTTCCTGCTTCACTACAAAAGATTGGTTGTGATCAGTATTGTTTAGCAAACACGAATCCGTCACTCATTGTGCTTTCAAACATTCTACCACAAACCAACTGTTCTAATAAAAGTGGTCCTTTGCTAACGTAACATATGATGCCCTTTTACAGAGACATAAATATCTATATGGTTAACCGAAAAGGCCCAATAAAGAGACACAATCTTTTTGTCTGCAATGCAACGGTTTTCTTGCTTTGATGTGAACTGATTTAACCATTCAGTTCCACAGACACTGATTGGTCAATATAACACCAATCTAGCAGTTAGGGCTTCTAATGGCTCCTTTCAAAACACAGTTGGGCATAAGTTTCATTGATTTCTTCTCAATTCCTATTCTGATGATTTTGTACTCTGAGGAGTTTCAGACGAAAAAAACTTTTCAGTCCTAAATTGTTTTCACTATTTCGTGCAGTTGTAAAGTGACTTCTGGATATTCAAACATTTTCATTTCATTGCACTTTGTACAATCTGGGGTATTCCTTACATATATTACTATCTTATCAGGAAGATCAGTAATAAATTTAAGAGGCAGATACTGCACTTAAAATGCTTTCCTATTAGTGTAAGACAATGATAGTACACAGACTAATAGTCTTTAATGAATTAACGATAGCAGAAAATAGTGATGCCATTATTATCAGAAAGA
>JAAAKL020013472.1:0-12455 GCA_010016065.2 Carybdea cf. marsupialis auct. non (Linnaeus, 1758)
TGAGGAGTGTCAGACGAAAAAAGCTTTTTAGTACAAAATGAATTCGCTTTCGTGCAGTTTTATTATTCTGTACCATCAACAAACTTTTCGAAAATCAATACTATGAAGAGCAAGTTGAACACCGACACGATGTCACCTTTATCAAATGTCTACAACAAACAGTGCTCAAATATGTGTAAGGTAACCGAGTAGATTAACCTTTTCTCATCCCTGAATCATTACAAGCACTCCCTGTTGGTCATTTGGAAGAAACCACAGCTTTCACACTGCATATACACTCAAGATCCACAGATAAAAAAGGAAAAACTTTTAAGGATGTATCCTTTATAATCCATAATACTTTTAAGGTACAATTTTCTTATTGAAATCTATTACAAAATAAATAACGGTATCAAAATTCTGCTAGCCTTATCCCAACCAATACAGTGTTGAGTATGGCCAATAATAGCTCATTTTCTCCTCTACAACTGCCAGCTTCAGTCGGTCCACAATATAAATGCAAATAAGTGATAAAACCAATATCCCTTGATCTATTGTGCGAGAAGTTCACTCAGATCCTTTAGTGACTCACTATTTTCAAATCCCTTTAGGGTTTCCCTGAAGTTCTCGTTAGGATCCGCCATCTTCCGGTGTTCTTGAATTTTGTCAATCGCATTCAACATTGTCAAACCTTCCTTCGCCATCAGATAAGCACAGACTGCAGATGCCGATCTTGACTTTCCCTAAATAATGGTCACGAAGTTAGAGATATTAGAATAGCAACAACCAAATTCCACAAACTATTTATGTCAACTGTACTCCCAGAGGATTCCAGTCCACCATTAGAGGATGGTTCTCGATTGTCGGATTGCCATGACTCTATTAGGACTGAGACTAAAATGCCAGCCTGCAGATGCTAAAATTTTCAAGTTTTCCTAGAATATTGGTCATTAAATTTAACTAACGCAAACTCGTTCCTAGCTCTCCAGAATATGCATCGGTAGCCTCCAACAACGACACAAGACAATGTGCTTCTTAGAATCTAAGTTAATTTAATAAATCAGTCACTTTCTGTTCTATAAACGGTTCGGATGAACACTTGTTTCTATTAGTTTCGAAATTGTAATGATGAATATAGGAAAGCTAGAAAATAGTGTTCATACAGTTCGGGCAACTTCCTGATCTGGGAATACAAAACCTCTGTAAATTCTAAAATATAAATAATGATAATAAATAGTAAATAATAACCGCCATATTTGAAAAGTCCGCATTGTACGTGTCTACATTTCACCGATTTAAGATCATCCGATGCGAAGGGACCCTTGACAACGAGTCAATATCCTTTAATACAGGCACCAATTTGTTGAGGTCATCCTCCCATCGGCATATTTCTCCATAAAGGACGCCTCCTTTGCAAGATCCATCGCATCCTTCTACAAACCTATAGTCAAGAAGTGCTGAAAGCTTACCCAAATTAACATACTAACTAAAAGCCTTAGTTACCCATCAATTACATGGGTGTTATGTGGGTTACTATGCTTCTAAATAATCTCTATGGCAACCACTTGTAACAATTTCAATACTAAATTCACATAAGGATGGCAAAAAATTTGCTTCTGCAGTTATCAGAAAGTCCTAGAAAAGCAACAAGTTCGCAGCACCAAATATAAAATTATTGGGAAGCTCTCAAGGACCAGATAAACTGTTAGAATAAATTTAAGGTCCCACACCACTAATACAACCGAACCTGTCATCCATGGGTTGAGCTTCAATGGTTTACATAGGCACGGTACATCCATGACTACACAAACATCCAAACTTTGATTTTCCCGATGCCACAAGACATACGTAGACAACAATTCAACCCTTTTGCAGAATTTAAGGGTTTTTTTAGCCTTGCCAACTCAAATTTGGTTGACGAACAGTGTCATACTAAACATCACAAACGGAAATGTTAAGGTCATCGACACCATCTTACGACCTTTTTATGGCAGCGAATAATATAAATTGAAATGAAATATTAAAAGTCGATGACAACAGGGTCGAATTATCTAGTTTGTATATAGATGCTCTATATCAACTTATTTGAAGTAAAAATGATACATTAAGGAAGAGTAGTAGGTGAAATATTTATCTTGGACTATTAAAAACGAATTACCCAAATGTACCCGAACGGTCATTCCCTACCCCAAGTTCACGCTGTTTGAACAACCAAGTATGAACTGTACTGCGTTAAATTCAGTTTTTATTCGGAAAATACTACTGACTCGAGGTAGAGGTGGTCCCGCGATTCGAGAAGTTAACTGGTAATCCAAGGGTTATGAGATTCCGAGGTTCTAGTCCTAGTGTGGCTGTTCGATTCGAGCAATTATCTGGTAATCCAAGCGTCATGAGACTCCCAAGTTCGGGTCCTGATGTGGCCGTGCCATTAGAGCAGTTAACTGGTAATACAAGGGCTCTGATATTCGAGTCCTGATCCCTCTGTAATATCCTTATGCGAGGTATGTACTCTATAACGTGCTTCACCGTAGAAACACATAAAATTGGGACGTGACTAAGATGACAAAAAAAAACACGTATTTAAAAAATCATTAACAGAGATCCAAAGCTGCGGGGCAAACATAGGTTGTAAAGAGCCTTCAAAAACATGTAACGTAGAGAGGGCGCTATATGAATACAGTGTATTTTTACTTTTAAAGCCATTCACGCGAAAGATCAAATAATGACATCAGTAGTTTGCTGCTTAGTAATGTATCGATCAGATAAAGGATGTTACATGAAATAATGAATCGATGACACATTGAAGACCAAAAGGTTTTATCCTCCCACGCCTTAGCCTACTATCTGCAGGTTAGCTAAAGTCTGACCTGGGCTTGGTTTAGGGGCATCTGTTCTTACTTTTCTTTGAACTGGCTTAGCAGGGATGTCACATTCGTACAGTTTTCTATTATACCCTGAAAGTATCTTCCAATTTGTAATATAGCACTGTTATGTTACTTTGGGTTACTTCCAATTATGAAAACGATTACCCATTAAAAGGCAAGAACCAACCTTATTTTTATGTTTTCACTGCTTTCTTACAAAAGCTAGCAGAATAAAAATTGAGTACAGTATTCTTCCGTAAAGCAAATTAAATCATCATTTAAATTCTATAGTGCATTTGTCGGTTATTAGTTCTATCTCAATCAACCTCGTCAAATATCTCTGGACTATTAATATCTAGCACAACTATACGCAGGTTGATACATGACAATGATTTTGGGTGTGACGTGAACTGAACAGATGTGAAGAGTAATTGCCATCTGCTTCTCATGATTAAACATACAGACATAACCATTCTCTTGCTCATTTATATGTGATACTGTTCAAGACCATCCTGAATTCTGAACCATCCTTCATTTTAGTCTCCCTCTAAACTGCTTTAACAACATAGAGGTCACGATACTCAAGCTCGGCTACGCTCCATCCCGAAGGAATCAAGCTAATCATTGCAACTTCGTAATTTACGAAGGTCTACAAAGTATATATATTTACGTAATCGTACGATGCTATAACTAAATTTTTTGTGGGTTTGAATTTGAAAACATGTTGATGCAAAATAGTTCTGCTCCAGTCCCCTGGCCTCTATGTGGTAAAAACAGTATACAGAGAGGCTAAAACGCAGGGTGGCCAGAAACAATATGCGTGACAAGTAAATTCGACAGTATTACCGATCATGGATTTATGTGAATGATTATAACATTCAACTTTATTATCGGCATTAAATAACAAGACCAAGAGAGATAATGTATGTGGAAAATGAACAAAAGCAATACGATATAAAACAGTGGTTTCTAATCTGTGAACCGTAAGTATGGTTTTATAAAGCCACCGATCCCCTTTTACAAAAAATTAAAAACAGCAGCCAACAAAGTGGCATGTTGTTTTCTCGCAGTAAGATAAGTTTCCCCTGTTCTATCGAAGGTAATCTGTTAAATGTTTTCTGTACAATGAAAACTAATCATTTTATACTGAGAAGCCTATTTGTGATTTATGAATGAAAATTCGACACCTAGCAGAAGTGGCTCGTGGAAGTAAAAAGTTGCCTCCTACAGTTTCATGTCCGGTAGGTCTCTCATAAGGACTCCCCTGATATCAATTGAAGATAATTATCCTTCAGGCATGAACTAAGCACTGTAAAGATGATTCTCTTCGCCATTATTTTCGGTAATGGTATTACGTTAGTGTGATATTCCAACAATAAGAATAAAACATATATAAAATGGGCAAATAGAATGTGAGGTGATTGAGTAACACTTGTAACGCAAGTCAGCACGTTACTTGAAGCCCCCAACTTCAATTGTGAAGGACGGTCAAAATAATTGTCCTTATCACTACGTTATTACAACTGACTGCTCATTAATATGAATCGATACAGGCATTGCAGCTTCTGAATTACATTCGTTTTAATGCTATTCACGACAGCGGTTACACCAATAGCCTATGACGTATGGTTGTAAACAAATGTACGGATACTTGCTTCATCATTGCATCCACAAGTTAGATTACGCCATCTTAAAAGTAAATAGCGTACATTTACTTACCTCCTTGAGTAACTGAAAATTCCGTAAATGCTTTCGAATCGCATACATATAGTCAAGGACAGAATCGTTACCGGATCTGCTAGTTATGTTTGGTATTCGTTCGTAGAATCCAGCCTGACAATAAGTACGTCATCGCCATCGGGATATAATAATTATTTGCTAGAACGGTGCAGAAAGGTAATCTCAACTTTTATCGTGTCTTTCTGCCACGCCTTGCCGCGCCGCCGCCTTTACAAAATGACAATTGCAAAATGAAAGTGAGCAGTCCCCGGCGTTAATTACAGCTGACTCCGTCTGTATCTTTAACTGCTATATCGTCACTTCGCCCACATTGTCACATATTGACCGGTCCGAACAAAAACTATTATGTTTTGTATGTTACGAAATTCGTTTATATCGTCATTGGCTATATCATCACTTATCTTGTATCGTCACGTATTTTGCATCGTCACGTATCTTGTATCGTCACGTATCTTGTGTCATCACTTATCTTGTATCTTGACACATTCTTGGTTCCTTGAGCGCATTTTGTCGGCTATATTATCACTCGCTTATAGAAATACAATTAAATGGTGATTGGGACTCATGACTCTAGTTAACTAAACCAGCCCCTCTTTTCCTCCATGCGAATATATCAACAAGTATTTCTCATTTTGCGTCATATCGCTTTGGATACTGTAGTAAAAGACAGCAAACTTTAGCATGCACATAATGAAAAATGGATGGCCCGAGCATCGGGAGGGGAGGGGGTAGACGAATAAGTAAATATGACCAAAACAGTACACGGTTAACAATGTAATCACTGCTCCCATATCGTCACTTTTCGGTCACGTTGAGGTGACGTTATTTCCCGAGTAGACTAATTTACATATGAAAAGAAGGATGGGATTTTATGATTTCATGAGGGTAATCTTACCTGTGCACAGTGAACTAAGACTGATCCACTTTTCCTGCTCTCTTCAATAAACTTCGCAGCAATTGAAAGCGCATCAAAGGTCAGCTCAAACTCTAAGCTGTCTTCCCATTCCAAGTTTAAAACGTCAAGCTCCAACTCCTTTTTGACTTCCATAGCGATTGTCTGAGAGCAAATAAGGTTCAATGTCAATCATATAGACTAGTGATAATTTAGCAGAGCTTACAAATACAGGAGTGGGGGTAACCGCTCGTTTTACTATGGTTTAACCTCATTCTTGTTTCAATGCAGGAATGTCCTCATGTTACTCTATTACCTTGGCACAGATAAAGCCATACTCGGTGGTTCATGCACAGGCAAATGAAGAAGCAATTAATCAGATGATACAGGTGAACCCAAACCTCAACAAACAGTTTACTATTTAGCAATTCTTTTCCCTTCATTAGTGACCCACGAGCAAAAAGTACTATTAAAAAATAAAAATGGGGATTGAAAACAAACGAGTCACAGTATCTAGGACAAATTTTCCAAAATGGCATATTAAATACCTAAAGGACTATAAAGCTATATTATCAAATGCTGAAACACTGGTCCAATGAAAATAAAGATGGCTCATGCTTAGAGAAGCGTACGATATACCAGTACTAATGTCAGTATGGTATAGTACGCTATCGGCTTCCATCTTCATCATCATCATCCTCCTCCTCCTTCTCCTCCTCCTAATCAGCATCATATTCTGTTTTACGCTATTTTACACGCTAGCATGTGTTGGGCGGTGTTTGAAATTGACTTCCAAGCTACTCTATCCTTCACCACGTCTCTAATGACACCTTTCTGTTTGAGATCCATCCTTATCACTTCCTCCCATGCTTTCTTCGGCCTCCCTCTGCCATTTACTCCTGCCACCTTGATAATTCTGCATCTACTTGCCCAAGTATTCTTGCCAATCGCTCCACATGACCAAACCAACGAAGCCTCCTATTCTGCATACTACTGCCAATACTAATTGATACATTTAATTGACCCTTGAAACGGAACCAACATGATTTAAATGCCAATCATTAAGGCTCTGTGTAAAGCCACAATTTTAAAGGCTTTCATGACTCCAAAAATAATTTGATGGAAGAAAGTCAGCAAATATATGCTCTGTACCATGATGAATGTCTTCCTACAAGGAGTTGCCAGTTCTCAGATGAACAAAACATTGTCACAGTATACTTGTGTGGGTATTTTTATGTCAGTATCTGAAACCACTCATCCTACCATATTTATGGTTAGTTCACTAGTAATCACGACGTGGACCAAATGTTATTGGGTTCTTTTACATGTATGTTTTTCTTCCAAGTTTGTAAAGTGGCAAATTCTCTGTTCTTCTATATTTAAAAATTAGGGAGACCCGAAACATTTTGCGGAGGAATTTTCAGGAAGGTTTAGTAACCTTATCAACACTGCATATCTAAATACATTTTGGAAAGTAACGACAATCATTCAGTCTACAGCCAAGGGTCTTAATTTTGATGAATTATTACTTATTAATGATGCATCAAACATATGATGGCATTGGAAATCAATGTGTGATAAATATCAAAACTCAGCACGATGAAACTCGATGGAAAACATGAATATAATATCAATAATAGAATGAATTCTTCTCCTCCATTATCACTGCTTTGAACAAATAAATGAAGTTACATGAGTTGCAACCACACCCCAAAAGGTGCAAAACAAAAGAAGTAATTTACATACCTATCAAATGCAAAACACGGAATGGAAGTTTGTTTCAGTACAAAGAGAGGAACAAACTTTAACACACCCACTCACCAAACAATTACGTTTAATAATTACGTGTAATACTAGTTCATTAAAATTCAACTACGTGCATTCATTCTTTAAAGCTCTCAAAAGCTCCTTTCAGCAAGGCTTTAGTGAGAACAGCTGATAGCATATGTTGAGTTGGAGAACAGATCAACTCAGTATGTCCAGACTACAGTGTCATACAAAAATAAATGTAACCCGGATATCCTTCGAATAACCATGGAAGGTTTGATTCTTAGATAAAGTAATATAATTGTCTTATTGTATTGATGTAGCCCCTTTCTATTCTAATCCCACTTCACTGGAAAGTGAGAACAACCATATTGCTTCTTGAGCAGCACTGGTAGTTTCTATGTATTCAGTTTCCGATGAAGACAGTGCAGTTGCTGGCTTTTTCTTACTAGGCCAACAATTGTATTAATGATGCTAAACAAACAACCAGACTTTGATTTATGATCATGTGATCCACCTTAGTCTGAATCTACCTAAACTCCATAAAACAGTTGTGGTTTCTGTGATCCAAGAAACAAAAGACCAAAATTTAAAGTAACCTTACTATACCTTAAAATATACGTAGCTGGCCTGGATTTGCACAAAGCTTAATGGTTGAACTTAAAGATACAACTAGGTCTGGCCTGGTTCCAAGAACTACATATGTGATACATACCGCTAAACCTTGATACTTCTTTTGATCTACTGTTTCACACTCATTATTATTTAAAACCAGGATCTTGTGACATGCTACTGGCTTATAATCAGACATTCTAAATCTCTCTACTAAATCCTATAAATAACTCCCTTGTGACAACTGCATCTATCACTTCCTTTAATCTGTATACCTAAACAGAAGTGACCCTGTCCAGGATCCTTCATAGAAAAACACTGCATGAGATTTTCCGTCTCATCATTAAAATAAATCCTTGCTGTTGCTGACCAATATCTCATCAACATAAAGTGTCAAGATAATGTACTCATTTTCGACTGCTTCTACAAAGAAAGTTGTCACTTACACTTTGAACATAGCCAGCCTTTGTCAAAGTGTTGTCAATGCCAGCCTCAGCTCATAGATTCTTTCTTAAGTTTACAAACCTGTTACTCCTTCCCTGCTACTACAAACCTGCCTAGTGTGCATGTCCTCTGACATATCTCCATTTAAAAATGCTGTATGCACATCATGTTGATGCAGTTCTAAGTTAAGCTCACTTACAATTGAAAGTAATATTCTTATCGAGGTGCATATAGCAACTGGTGAGAATCTCTCATCAAAGTCAATACCTGGTTGCTTGCTTTATACAATCAATGGATACATCCACACATGTCTTACTTCTGAAAACCCATTGGCAACAAAATATATTTCTTCCTTCCGGTAAATCTACCAATCCCCAAGTGTCATTTTTAAGAAGTGAATCTAACTCTTCTTTCATAGCTCTCTCCCACTAATCTTTCTCAAGACTCGTTAGTGTCTCCTATGGGGTTCTTGACTCTTCTTTAATACAAGCATCAACCACCTAAACTGAGTCAATTTCTATGGGGTTCTTGACTCTTCTTTAATGCAAGCATCAACCACCTAAACTGAGTCAATTTCTATGGGGTTCATTTGCCAATACATCATTACATTTCTCCTCCCCCTTCTCATTGACAGAATAAAATATGTTGTGGGTACACCGGTTTCACGAACTTCCTTAACGTCAGGAACTTCATACTCTACATTAGGTTCACAGTTAACTCTAGCACTAAACTTATCTTCTAAAAATGCATATAACTAGACTTAGACTTAGGGTTAAATACCCCATAGGCCATACTTTTGTGCCTATATTACACAAAATAATACATAGAGTTTTCTGGGTCCCACTTTGAACTTTTCTGACTTAGGACATGTACAAAACAATCACAGCCAAAAACTCTTAAATTACAGATGCTTGACCTGTAGTCATAAAATGATTTGAAACACACTTTTCAGACCATGTTCTCTTTCTTCACTTCCTTTCAGGTGGTTTGAGATACATGACCTAAACATAGATGCCATTAGCTGCAGCTGACATCTCTTTCCACAATATCTGCAGTGACTGTGTAATGTACTACATCTCCTTGTAACCCTCCAAGATTTTTACCAGAGTCCATAATGCTCATCGCAAAATGTTTCTGCCACTCCTACCATACACTTCGCAAGTTGTTACCTTTGAAGACAAAATTGTGCTTAGCTTGGGTAAAGGTTTTAATTGAAATCAAATTTTGGCCAAGTCAGGTACAAATAAAACATTTTAGATGATTGTGATCTCATTGAGTTTCATATCATTCCACACAACTTTTCCAATTGCTGTGCCAAAGATAATTTTTCATTGTTTGCTACTTGAATCATTAAAGCCACTTTTAATTTTTTTTTGCAATATTTCTTTTCACCTCAGCTTCTTTCAGTTGAAACTCTTCAACTGTTTCTGTGTTATTTCAAGCTCAAAAGTGTAGCATCTTTTGTTAGATAAAAACTTTCCTTTTGTCTATGGTTCCGATCTTCCATCAAGAGTTGTTGATTGAATGGCTGGATTGATAAATCCTTGGTAAATTCAAGAGCATTCACCAAATTACTAAATGATTCCGGCAAGCAAGGCAAAAAAGCAGCTACAAACCTACTCTTCCTCTTTGGCCTTTGCCCTCACTGAGGCAAGTTAGTAGAAAAATTTCTGATGCTTGTGTATATGTGAGAGCTTGCATTCTGGTATCCCAATATTATGTCTTGAAGAATATGATATTGTGCATACTCTTGTGCCCATACTGGCTCTAAATCCCACTTCTTTTGACGTCTTCATTCCCATTACTAGTCACTATTGAGTGTCTCCATAGTCTATTCATGCATCCTCACAAGATTGCTGTTGTAGTCACCTTCCTTTAGCTGGATAGAAGATAGCAACCTCCCACAAATCAACGCCAGTAAGTATGATCTACATACATTCTCTTTGTACTCTAAACTTAAGTACCATTACATGCTTTGCATACTTAGCAAATGCAAAGCATGTAATGGAACTCATGTTTGGAGTACAAAGAGGAACACATCTTGACAATGTCAAAATTCATATGGTACTGCAAATAAAAATGATGGCAAGGAGGGGAAGGGAAGGATGATGATGATGATGACAATGATGATGATGACAATGATGATGATGATGATGATGATGATGATGATGATGATGATGATGATGATTTTTTCAGTAGTGGAAGTCTGGACCCAACAAGGAAAGATCAAACAGTCATATTGGCTTTGTCAGATATAGTATTGCTTGTTAGATGGATAAGTTTGGTTGATGAGTCCACCATCCTGGTTTATGCTCCAACTTCACAAAGCAATGAAGAAATTTGTTTCACGTACTAGCTGAGGCAAAAAGTTTATGTAGGTCGCATTGTATGATCATAATAGCGGCAGGTTTAAATGTCTGTATAGTAATGAACTAGATGGAGATGTTATTAGAAAGTTTGCACTAATAAAATACTATGAAATGGGAGAAGTGTTACAAATCCAACAACCAAATAATAACCAACACATGGTTCAAAGAATGTCCCTGAAGACTATTCCCATAGCATAGTCTGAGTGTCAATGTAAGGAACTAGGTTAACAGTTCCACTATTAAGAATCATCTCAGATGTTGAGTTGAGCACTTGAAAGAATATCTTGGAGTTGAATGTGCTAGTGACAATCTTCCTATCATCTGTAAACAAGCAATTAATCTAAAACCAATGAAAAAGGATGATATCATCAAAGCTGTTATTTGAACCACCTAGAAATTTGACTCCTGTATACCATCACTTTTCAGACTTGCCTTAAGTATCAAAATGACATCTCTTTAAGAGCATAGTGAAATAAATGATACTTTGGGTGTTTCTGTAAAGATGTGCCAACCTTTTCATTTCCCCATCCATTGATCACAGTTTGCTATGCAAGATTTATGACAGAAGTAAAGTATTGAATGTCACTGTTTCTTTGTAGACGGGTTTCGGAAAGTTGTTGTTACAGAACAGGGAGGATTAAAACCAGACAAGGATGACTGGGAATTTTATCACCCAAATTTCCTCCAAGGGAAGAGTGAACTTTTGGAAGTAGTAAAGAGGAAGGTGAGGACATTATTTAGATAGTAAATGTGAGCTCTGTTGATTTAGTGTCACTTTTACCAGACTTTTTGTTTGTTTATGGCATACTCTATTTCAAGCGTAGCCTATTGCCCAGCTAGAGTGAGCAATGGCCCAGGGGAGAGAGCACATTTACAGGGGTGGTCTGCCATTGCCTTTCCCAACCAATAGTCTTTGTATTAGGCTAGGTGAGATTCGAACCTACAACCTCTGGTATGTGAGTCCAATTCCTTAACCACTAGACCACGGTGGCTCTTTTGCCATATAACCATGCTATTATAAACCATTGTCATAGGGTTCGTCAAGGTAGGCTGTGTTTATGGGTTGAAGGGGGATGCAAGTTCATCATTACTTTAAATCTTCCTATGGGATTCACACATGATGAAACATTGGCAATAAAGTGTGAGACAAATGTACCACTGACACTGACCCCATAGACAATATATGCATAGTTGTAACATTGATTGTTTTTCTCACAGTTTAGTTGCTATTGTAATTGAGTTTCTGATGAATGTGCTGTTAGTTTAAATTAAGAGCTGGACATTAATGCAATGTGTGTCATGAGAACTGATCTTGCAAAGAAATGCTTTTCTGGAGAGCCCTTTATTAATCAATTTTTTAAAATTTTATCGTAAAGACTATGGCAGAATTCTAGGATGCTGAAGGTGACAATATTTTGTGTTTGTCTTTTGAATCCTCAACAGTGTCAAAGTTTTTCATTCAAACAATGGAAAAGGTTAACATTCTCGTAAATCATTCAGTCAAAGTTTACCCGCTCTATGTAATTATAAAATGATAGCAGAGGTGAAGATGGGAATTTCAGAGTAATCAAGGAAGTTACCTCCTAGGAGATGATGATATTGACTGATGATAATTTTAGCCAGAGATCCATGTCTTTGAGCTCCTTGGACATTGGTGACATTCCTTGTTATAGTTTAATAAAACTTATTTTAGCCGTAGCTTATTCAAAATTTAAAGTGAAACCTAGACTCGCTTGTAAAAGTCATTATTTACCAGTTGACTGGATGTTGATGCAAGTTGAAACAATT
>JAAAKL020013473.1:0-12453 GCA_010016065.2 Carybdea cf. marsupialis auct. non (Linnaeus, 1758)
TTAGAGTGCTCCCAACTGATGCCGCAATAACCGTATACTAGAATGTATCAATACGTTGTCTGTCCTGAGAATGGCCTTGATCATGATTTAATTACACTTATCTCGGTGCGAATAACTCACTTCACGACGAGTTTTTAGTTTCCTCTTGCGAAATATCAAATATAAGGATTGGATGGGACGGATCGATCAACACATGATGTTATTCGACCTATTCACTAGACAAGTTTTAAAACAGTTTTTTTTGTGTTAATCTTTGTCAAAAGAGTCAAAATCTAGTAAAATCCTATGTACATTTTGGCTACGAAACAGGCTATTTTAAGACTGTCAAAAGGGCAAAACAGCTTAGCTTATGGAGGATTCGTCCCATTGACGTAGTGCGGGACTACAGTTCCCACACATCCAAGCTGAAATACTGCGTTCACGACAGGCATCAGCCCGACTCTGAACAGCTACGCTCGTTTTTAAATCCAGTGAGAGCACTGGGAAAAGTGGTACTATTGCAGATGTGGAAAGACACAGCAAGGCACCACAGAGGCATATTTATGCAGATAGGCAGTGTAAGAAAGGGAAATCACACATGGAGACCTTGTCAGCTTGCTTAGTTTCCCAATCACGCACATGAAGTCGAATAAAACCTAAAAAACATGGTTTGCCTGCGTGATTACCCCGGCGAGTTCCGAGTAACGAGGTTTACACTCAAGAATGTTTGGGTCAATGTTCTTTTGAGTGAAGTATTTGCCAGTGTGACTTAAACGATACAATATTATTACATACTGTACAAACTACAATATATGAAGTACAAATAAGTCATAGAATACATAATATATATTTATATATTCACAATACAGTAGTATACATTATTATACGTATACTATTTGCTAGTTATGTTAAAGCTTAATAAATCAAAACACATTATTTCACTCTTTCAGTTACGTAAATCATGCTTTTCTGGTACTAATCAATTAGATTTTATGGAAGCATAACTAACAGCAAGGGCGTAACAACAACTGTGAAACATAGTTCTGCAACAATTCTGACTTTTCTTAGTTCTTGATATTCATTTTAGAGTAAAAACATGTGTACTAAGTTTTAGTTAGAGAAGCAGGTTTTAACAACCAATTCGGACTATAAAAAGGAAATATTTGGGGAAATAGAGGAAGCATCGAGTTGCCTAAGGTCTAATATTGTTTACTGTCGATTGAGGATACATTGAAAGGAGTAATTAACGAAACAGAATTTCCGTTATCCAGGTGAGTAGTTAATCTCGGTGTAGCTTGAACGTACCTAAGCTTAAGCTTAAAGTAACCTCGTGAATGCTCTCGCCGAAGCACTTCTTTAAACAAGGGTTGTTGAATCTGTCAACAATATCTCAAGTGCGAGACATTTTACACGATGTCTTTGAGAAATATATTGATCCCTTAAATACCAAGGGATAAATTTAGATAAATATAGGACAGTACTGATACTTCTTTCATTGCTAAGAATTTCTAAAGAGATCTAGGAAGGGACTTCTAAAAGATTCCCAAATCATCAATTGGATTTGTATTGATTTTAAAAAATACTATTACTATATTTTGAAACATTTTTGGGTGTCCCATACTATACTTCTTTACAGTCTCCATCTATAATCTTTACAGTGGGACGCCACATACGATAGGCGTTCACCATAAGGCAAGAGATACACTTTCCCCAATCTACGTTATTCTGTCTTGTGCCATATTTGTTCGGGTATGGGTAGTAAATGTTACGGCTCATCATCATCGTTTTCACTTTGACCAACACATAGCTACTAACAAGGGTGCGACAAACTGTACAAAGGTGAATATGTAATTCTAATGGTTTTACATCATATTGGATATCCCAAATTTTATAAATTGGTATCAGATTGCTAAATTGAATCGAGGTTGAAGTCTTGTATAGTTATGTTCTGCTTCAAAATGAATTAACTAAGACTAAATCAAATCTTGGACTTCTGGATTGACAGACTATTTGTCAATTAAAGACAATTTATCAACCCTAAACAAGTTGGCCATAATCTTAATGCAAATTATCAAAAGGAATAGGATTCTGAAGTCTTAAAAAAATTATTTGAACTTCAACCAATTGAAACAATTGGTATTCAAACTCACATATGCATGTTGAACAACATCCTGAATGGTTATAGAAAAATCCCGAATATAGTAACAAATCTGCTCAACCATTATTGCAGGATAATCCTCTAATAAGACATAGGTACGTGAGTGGGGTGCGCAATCTATTAAAACGACAACTGATCGCATCAATAAGAAGTAATGAAAAAATATAGGGACTAAATCACGAACAGCTTTGTTCTGTTAAACTGTTGAATGAAGTGAATGATTTTACAAGAGCAGTTAAGTATCTACACATAGGGGACTCTGATGAACCCTACTTTCTTGAGGTCAGGGTTGTTATATTTTGGCAACATTAAGTAGGACAGTTGTTCTCATTAAAGTTCAATGCAGGTCGACTGACATAACCACAAGTATATTAGAAGCAACGCCCCAAAATGATTGACGTGGGTTGTTCAGTAGTGCTATTGATTAAACGTCAGAACTACAAGAGAGGCCGAGGTCAAAAGAGACAAGCGAAATAATAATCTCTCATCATACCTCCTGATGAGCAGAGAGGCACCAAGCGAAATAACACCGCCCCTTGAGAGCGTTAAGAGGAGGGCGGGGTGTATCAATCAGGGTATGAAGGACTGTCATCTGATCAGATAGTAAAACGGGCACCAGTGAAGTACGTTGCTTCTCACCTAGGACATAAAGCTTTACGGTCTTATCCTTTGAAGGAATGTAGAATTTTCAAAATTTGAAAGTTGATCAACTGCTATCTGTGATATATACCTGAATACTTGAACAAAGTAGCTAAAGTTACCGAGCTGGGGTTCCAACAGTCCCTTTACATCATATAGTTTACATTGAATCAACAGGGAATGACGGGGATTGACAGAATGTGAAAGTCTTGGAACCGTGAAAGTTCTGCTAATTATAAAGGGCCGAATACCTGCACAAAGACATGTAACGTTGATGTAAATGACATTTATATTTGGTGCACCATTGTCTAATTCAGCTAATTGTTGAAGGATGTTTCCTTCACCGTCGTCTGAGAACGCTAAGGTGTTGTGGCAAACGGGAAAAGCAATAAATGTCTAGCTCCTTCATTGCGATCTTCTGGTGAATTTTCCATTCCAGTTTAAGACTTTTGTCAGTACGAAACGCTGGAGAAACGGGAGTAGCTAGCATGACTTTGTAAATCGGTTGCGGGAAATTGGTAAGTGAATGCTTGTGGCATTCTTAATAGCTTAAGTTCTGTGATTTATAACCTCTAAACAAAGGATTCCTCTGTGCCTAAGTTTGCTTATTTTTTTACTTCCGAAAAGTTCATATAATGTCTAATTTATGTCTATACTTCCTATATATATATCTATATATATATTTATATAAACCTTGTAAAAACAGAACTGGAACCATTGCAAAGAAATATAAAACACTTAGAAAACAACAACTAGTCTTGCTGGCAATCTTTCGAAACTTGTCGTTTCTTCATCAGGTCACTCTACAGTTTGACAGGTTACAAGCTATTTTAAACAGAGTTAAAAGCAAAAAATGCTAACAAGAATGTCCGCGTGCTTAAAGATATTTACATTTACAAAAGAATACTAGTATTAAAAACAAAATGAGTTAAAATTACAATACACAATAAAAATTTAACAATACCCTATTGCGAATAAATTCATGTGAAATTATAGAGACAAGGTCAGGTTATGTCACCCTTCACTGCCTCGCTTCTAAGCTAAGGCGTAACTGACCATAGGAAGGGTTCACCCTTACTAGCCACGCGATGAAAACGCGCAGTGACAAGACCTGACCTGTATACTTATTAATTGACCAACTTTCTGCTTCGCCACTGTCGATCAGAGTGAATTACCAATCACTCATGCCGTTATGGCCAATTCCTACAAAGTGCTGAAGCAAGCTACTTTGGCAGACGTGCTTTGTCTCACCACCAGATATTTTCAAGAAATTACAGAACTGCGACTTACAGTTACTAAACCGTAATCTAAAAGGGGTGATTGAACTCCTGACATATTGTATCTTACAGACCTTGCATTGCAACAAGTAACAACTCCTTTTAAATTGCAGGTCAGACTGTCACATTTCATTGCACACGCGATTGCCGTGTTTATCAGAAAATGTGACAGTTTCTGAAAGATTATTATAGACATCGTAATTGCGTCTTTTCCCACATGGTACGCAACCTGGAGTAGTCCCCTTAGCGGCAGGAAGTTTGGCCCGCACAAGCTTATCTTTAAGTGATTTAACCCTCCTATACGTAACCATCGTGGTGTTGCGAAACACACACTTACGTTCGTCATTGCATAGAAGATTATATATATATGTTAATATTTATAAACAAAATTTTTACCTAGATATACGTATATATGCAAAAACTTAAAAATGCAGAACCAGATCCATGGTAAAAGCGATATAAAAGCAAATAAAAACAACATCTGGTTAAACTGACAAGCTTTCGAAACTGATGTTTCTTCATCAGGTCACTCTACAATCGGTTAGGCGGGTCTATCTTATACAAAAACTAAAAACAATAAAATATTCAAATTTATACAAGTATTAAAATTATTTACAAATAGAATAGACTTCTTTAAAATCTAGGGTGTATATACGTATTTATATATATAGATCTCATAAACATGAAGTGCTTGCGGCGCTGGCCTGGCTCGAACCCAGGATCTCCCACTCCGAAAGCGAAGACTTTACCATTGCACTAAATAGTGCAATAGGAAAGTCGACAATCCGGCTAGTCGATCCCGAATTCTCACCACCACCAGCACCCTTATTTTCTGTTTCGCTGTTAGCTTCATCAGTACCATTATATATATATAGAAAGTGTATAGGAATTTTAAAGGTGTGCTCTATTGCAAAGATTTTCAGTATTTGTTATTTTTTCGTCTTTAGGATATCATACAGTAAGCTTTAGTCATTTATATGAAAAATATTTAAAGTTCTTTTTGTAAACCAATTTAATCTTAAAAAAGTGCAGTACTACAACACTCCTAATCAATGTATGCCCAAGTAACATAGCACGTTGTTGTTTCCACAACCTCAAAAATATACAGGTATGTAACATTGTTAGCCTATGAGTTGCTACTTGTTGTTTTGGCATTGTTTAAAGTTTTAGTCCATATCAACACCTTGTATTCTTTATTCTGAATTTCTATCCAAAAAAGCAATGTTTACAAGTATCCCGTTTCTGGACCAAAGAAAAGAGTCCGAGAAAGTCGTATGCCAAACGGAACATATAAAGAGGTTGTTGTAAATACCTGCAATCCCTAACTATGCAAATCTTTTAGTAATAATTGCTTTCTCATAATTTGCTTAAGTTATTTCTTTTGTCATTTTGTTAACACTGTGTTTGACTTGTTTATTAACCAAAATGGTGAGAGGGTACAAATTATTTTCTTTATTCCAAATTATGATTCCCCTGCCAAATGCCATGAACAGATTTTTAATAACCCAAGTATTTGTTTGAAGTTATGTTATTTACAATGAAATCTGAGACAAAATATTGCCCTTATGTTCAAACTGTAACTTGTCCATCTGTTCTGGGACAAGTATCAACAACATTTAGCAATTTGTTCTAGTTATTGAAGGTTAGCCTAAAAATATGTTATGTTAAGAATAAGTGACTATTGATAGCCCATAATTTGTATTTCCTTTCTTTCTTTCAGCTCTAAAATTAAAGCCAAAGTATAGCAAAGCATTAGCTAGACGTGCAAGGGCATATGAGACCCAGGGGAAAAAGAGGGAGTGCCTTGAAGGTATTTATAGTAACCAATGAGGTGTATTTGTTCAATATGCCAGGCTGAAAGGCATCAAACTTTTTTTATCTTGCGGATTTTATCAAACTTTCATTTCTTTGCCTAAGTATTTATCTGTGACTTGTTTTAGTGAGAAACTATGTTATGGGGAAGGCATGTTATGGTGAAAATGTCAGTCGCTTCTAATGCAAGCTGGCTTCAGGAAAGCTACCCATCAGGAAACCGCTCATTTAAGAGCTCACCGCTCATTAAAATGCAGATATTGACTGGAAAAGAAACTGAATAGTTCATTCAAACATTCGAGCCATTTGTTGAAGTGCAATTATTATTTGGTGGATCTTTTCAAAGTGTATCTCTAAATTTATCTATTACATCATCATCGCGATAAATAGGAACATTACGAGTGACAAGTATTGTCCAGGTAGTTTCACACGAGCCATCAAGCGACAATTTTGTCAGTGTCAAAGAGCAGATACAGAGATATTACACGTGACGCGTGTTCGCATTTGAAGGGTCCACAGACAAGTATGAATGTATCATGAACAAAACTATATTGCAATCGTAACTTGAATAACTCTCTCACAACACACCGGACTCTAATAGAACACAGCTTCAATTCAAGAGAACGGTTTCATGCAACCTACTCACAGTGAAGGTTTTTTCAAAAATGTATCCCAAGATGACCGCAGGGGTTCAATATTGCAACATGGAATTTTTGCAGTTCTACAAACTTCATGTACACTGTCAGACATAGAGTGTTTTCTTAGTAGTGCCTTCAATAGATGAAAGGTGTCTAGCGATGGGAGCAACCCTTCTACGTTATACAGAGAGAAGTGGTAATAGAATCTACTTCAAAGCGACTTTAATCTATAAAATAGCACAGGAGTTCACCACTGATGCTGAATTTGATCAACTAAGTGACATCGAAAGATTTCTCTGCGCATCATTGTTTAAACGTTTTGTTCGATCCCTCGGTGACAGGTCAGATAATTTAGTTTTTAGTGTTTGAGAGAAATGAACAGATCTCTTCTTGTTCTTGCTATCAGAATGCATCATTCACTGTGAACGACATAGAACTGCTGGTGACAGTTGCTATGTCAAGTGTTGTGCGTCATACGAATTGCAATTCCTGATCGTTAACACGTTAGTTAGGAGTTAGTTTCATTCCTGAGATATAGGTATCATTTGTGTATACATGAACAAGATGAATCCTTTTCAAGGTTGTAGAACCATAAATCCATCCTTTGCATTTTACTGTAAAATCTTGTAATGATGTTGAGAAATCTGTAAGTTGTTGAGTATCAAATGGAATTTTACCCATAAATGGAAGGATGTAACTTTGTTATACTATGTTTGAATACGTTCACCTTCATTATCAGAAAGGTTCTACATTGTCTGTATTGATAAGTGTATCATAAACATTGAGAAAACTATGTCCTGCTGTGCTATTTACAACTCTGAGGACAGGAGCAATTTCCTTCGTTAATGAGATATGCGTTTTATCGAGATGAACAAAGAAGTGGATGGGAAATGGCATGGCTCGCTCCTAAAGACATTCTTATTAGCTTAGTCACCTGGTACTAGTGGAGGTTTTACTTCCAAGAATTATAATCTCTAGCAATCTATGTTATAACCTAAATTTGCTCAGCTGTTCCTTTATACACTTGATCACGTTTAGTAGATAACAGTTCGTAGATTCAAAAAGTTTGTTGGTGGTACAAAACAATAAAACTGCTCGAAACAGCGAGAACATTTTAGTACTGAAAAGGTTTTCAACCATTTAGTTCCACAGACACTGATTGGTCAAAACAACACCAGACTAACAGCCAGACTTCTGATTGGCTACTTTCAAGACACAGTTTGGTATATGTTTTATTGATTTCTTCTCCATGTCAACTCAGAGCTTTTGTGCTCCGAGGATTTACAGACGAAAGAAGCCTTTCAGTACTAAAATGTTTTCGCTGTTTCGTGCAGTTTTATAGTTCGTAGATTCTGTTTCCTTCAATGCACTCACTTGACAGTTGTTTTCACCTTGGGCAAAGTGTAATTTAGATTGGTAAACGTGAGTTTACGTACATTAAAAAAATTTGACGTTTTCTTTGCCGTCGTTGTATTATCAGATCTCACAGCTAATTGCATCCTTGAAGGATTTTCCAACCACCAATGCCTTCTTCAGGCTGACAGGATTCTAAAGGAGCTTGGCAAGGAACTCGCAGCCGCTCACGTTAAGGTATAATTCAATCGTTGATTTTTAGATGTAAAATCTCTTCCTGTAAGTATGTGAAATCCGTTTCCAAGTTGAAATCCGGCATAGACACCTTACCAATGACAATTCATGTTGTTTGTGTGTAGCAAATTTTCATTGAGGTTCCATAAATTAGCGTTGATACTGAGTAAACCTTCCTGTTTGAACAGCGTTTTGATGACGCATTACATCGATATTAACTTATAATGTGAAAGAGTTCAAGTCCGGTATTTTCAGATCACAATGATATAATTACCGCGTAGGTTTGCATTTAGTGAAGTTTTTTTTATGTTACGCCAACGGAGAATCCGTATACTGTGGGTTTTAAGATTGTCTTTGCCATTTTAAGCGTGAAACAACATGAATGACATTTCTGTAGGTTCAGTTGTGGTGGAGCTCGGTAATGAGAGCACCCATTTTCTTGATCGGAATCAAATCCATTTAATTTATTTTTGAAAAGTCGTAAACGTAATCTTTTCTTGTTGGAATACTAACAGAAGTTCTGATTATGTAGTATAACCACTAGTCTAACAGTTTGCCAATGATATGGGCATTGATGGGGACAGAATATTTGACGGTATGTTGAAGTATCATTGGTGTTTGCATTTTTTAATACCAGGAAAGAAAGCCGTCTCTACCATCATCCACATTTGTACAGTCATACCTCGATTCTTTCAGTACAGGTAAGATCATTTTTGCAAGGTAACATGAAAAGTCACTTCAGCATCGTCCTCTTTCCATCCGTTACAAGCACCGAAATTATTACCATGAACAGGATTCTTATCACCCTCGTTATCATTGTCATTGTCATGCGTAGTTTAGTGTTTTCGTCATCTGCAAATGTGACAATGCCGCAACTAACGTTAGCCAAGTTACAAACCCCACTTTTGCCCCCGTATGGCTCATTATGAATTGCATCGTTTCTGGCTTAAGTCCCTTACTTTTTTGGTGGGTTTTGTCTGTACTGTTGTATCGGGTTTTCATGATGGTCAGTGTTTTGCTTCGTGAATTATTTGATATCTTGACGGTTTTTCCATAGTGATTGTCAATGTTGCGAAGAGTATGAATGGCCTCATGTGATAAGAAAAACTTGTTTTGAAGAGTTGATTAGCGGAACAGAACTTGACAATTGCATTAACGAACGGACTCATCATGCTAAATGTTTTCGCCGTACCGTGGTCACAGCAATCCTCTGGAGCGAAAGGAGAACAGTTTAGCATAGAATTTATACGAAATGAGGTGATTCAAATCCGTTATTGAAAAACAACACTTGTATATATGGGTTACATGTTTTTCGTCACATGTTATTGAAGAAGGCGTAAATTGTAAACACATTCTTTTTGTCGAGAAAACACAAGTTTCTTCGTTTTGATAAATGCAGCTTCTCGAGAGCTTAGAGATGAAATGAAGACCGTGCTTTGCTGATACGCTAAACGAATCCTCTTGTTAATAGTTGGAACGAGACTGGTAACCAGACAATTGTTGTGACCAGTGTCTGGCGAAAACGTTCAGCAAGATGAGTCAGTTACTTAACGCAATTCTTAAAATCTACTTTATGATGAAGCATGGCCGAATGGTTACAGAAACAAAGTCATAATGTAGAGGTTGTGAGATTTATTGGTTCGAGCCTCAGTCATTTGGTGTTGCGTCATCGCTAATGTGACGTCATACAACAATAAATGGGTTTGTGGTATTGGTTCGAGTCTCAGTCATGCTCTACTATTCTTGAGCAAGATAGGTACTCAAATGTGCTTCATTGTACAAAAAGTGCAAAATTTGGGACGTGGCTATGATAGAGGAAAGCCGTAAACACTCTGTGTACGGCTACAACATTTGTGCACTCCGCAAGGTATATAGAAGGTAAAGCCCGTCAACAGCAAGCTTCAACTATAAGATGAACCCAGTTGAGAAGCGCCTTTGAATATTCGTGGAACAGAAAGTGTGCTATATATGCATTGTGCTTAACGTAAGGCAAGAAGATCCTTTAGGAGTGGTAATCTGTTTTTACCGGGGATACAAACAATGCAGACATGGGAAGGAGTTCGAATGATAATTTTCAATGTGGATGCCCTTCATTTAAGGCTATTTCAAATTTTTTAAGGCACGTATATAGTCTTTTATTACCCCATATTTATTAAAGCTTTCCTCTTTACTTATGAGTAGGCTGCAATAAGCGCTGAATAGAAAAAAGGGATTGAGCAGTGGTACTTTTTAAGTCGCAAGAGCTTTCTAAACAAGAGTTATCAGTTGCTGTCTTTAGCTCTTGTCAAATTATGTGCAGAACAATCTTGTATAGTTCTTATTTACAGTCTGGTTACCAACGCCTTGGTGAACAGGTTGTCAAGTTTATTGAAAGTAGAAAATCATATACGTGCAACCCTCTCCATTTGCAGACTTTCTGATATATACTATGCCCTTTAAGTTGAAGGAAGGTTTGTTGCGTGTACTAAAAGTTCCGACAACGTATCAGTATTTATAGAGTCTTGGCATACCTTTCATCGATAGAATAGGCGCTACTTGAGGGCAAAGATCGCTTTGAAACTCAGTCAAATTTATAGAGTCGTAACCATCTGGGTGGGGGACTAGGGGGCTCCAGCAACTTTTTAGTGTCTTAGTTTCTGTTGTTTGCCAGTTCAATTTTTAAGTGAGATATGCGTACTAAACCCTTTGTTGTTCCCCGCATTGTGGTTTACTTCATCGTTTGTAGTAGAGTTATGAAAGCATTCATCAATTGGCATAATAGTATTTTGAAAACAGATATTGACGTCATTATTTTGAGGGGGAGGCACGGGATTTTGCTGCTGCCCAAGTTTCGGTCTACGGAGACTTCAGTTAAAGGTAAAAAGTTCCAGTAAAAAACTAGGACAACTAATCACTTGTTTAAACCAAGAAAGCTTTCTGAAACGGTGAATATAAATCTCCACGTCACCCCAAACTAGTTACCAGACGACATGCTAGTGCTGACGATGCGGTGCTAATATATTCCCTTGCCTTGTAGAATTATTAAATGATTTTAGTGTTCATTCTGAAGACTAATTATTGCGGCAGTTGCAGGCAACGCCTACTGCATATAGTGAAAGATAGAAATGCGAAAAGGTAGTAAATTGTGTTGAGATTTGGTAGTTGCGATGAAGTTAGTGCACGATATTCTCATACTTTTCAAATTGTAGCTGTTTTTGAAGATGAGTTCACTGACGATGACAAGCAGAACAGCCCCTACTTTAAAGCTTTAGAAAACTCAAAGAAAAAGCAATTTGAGGATTGTGAGCGCCTCTGCACAGAGGAGATCGATCAAGGTATGATTTTGGTTGCCACATTTAGAAGGATAAATGCCCATGCACTTCGAATACTTTGATGCCTAATTAGGGTACTAATTGCGTCCACGCAAAATAGACTTCTACGCAGGATTTGCGATTGATTGAGCGTGGTCGTTAATTTCTTTGTCATTCAAATAGTGTATTGATGCGATGTGTTCGTTATGGTTATTGTTTCTATTACATACGTAATTGTTATATTTATATGTCATATAGAATATACTGCAGAAAGTACAACCGGATCAGGTATACCCTAAAGTACTGGTAGTTATTTGGTGTTGTTAAGTAAAAACAGTTAAGTATCAAAAAAACCCGTGGAAATTAAGACATGCAAACATAAACCATAAATGCACATATAATCGATACCCATGCAAACGTAAAATTTTATACTGACAGGACGAGGAAAGGTCCACAAGAGTTACTTTTAAGCATTTATAAATTTAATTAGTTGGTACATTATTCTCATTAATATGACCTGTGCTCCTGCAAAGGCATCTCATGATTTATTCACACACAGTGGATTACCTTATCGTCAACAGTACTGTTATGTATTCAAGGTGTTGGCGTTGTTGATTAGTGGGACAAAGCACTATTCGCTAGTCAACCGCGGAGTAATGGCAGTTGGAGAGAAAGTATAGTATAGACAGATTACATGTAAGGCAGATTTTGTCATCCGTTATAGTAACGATGAGAGAGCGTTCACACCAAACCAGTTTAACCCCATAGCTATTTGTAGATGTTTTCGCCAGTGGGGCGAAATTTATAATTATCAATGTGTCAGTTAATTTTGGAGCAGGACTATATGCTTGCAAATTCTTGTTGAAAGGATGTATCGTTTGTGATTGCAAACGTGTTTCTTAATCGATTAGACATCATTATTATTATTATTATTATGTTCAATGTTTTGATTCACGAAGTATTCAAGATGTTATCTACTTCGATATTGCTTGTGTAGTTTCGGATGACTACCCGTCATCTAGGGAACCACACATTCTTCTCCTCTCTCATTGTCCAAGTACTAACCGCAATAT
>JAAAKL020013474.1:0-12453 GCA_010016065.2 Carybdea cf. marsupialis auct. non (Linnaeus, 1758)
TCCTTCCTTATCCACTTTATCAGGTGTCCACTTAATAAAGTGTCCACTGTATACAGATTCAAATGTATGCATGATTTAGTGTCTCAGAATTGTTGATTAAAATATATAAGGTGTTTTTACAAGGAAAAAATAGTTCAAAAAAATTTATTTCCCTGCTTAGTTTGAAAATGAAGGCCAAGGGCTAAATAGACCGAGGAGAATAAAAAGGATTAAATTAAAAACATTTTGGCATTCATCACTTTAGTAGCGCGGTTGTGTATCTGGCTGAAAATTATTCCGCTGACTAACTATAACCTAATGTTGCCAAAGGTAAACTTATGTCATTTGTAACATGCTAACGTAAACATCTTTATACTACAAATAGCACAGCTTTGTTCAAAAGAGATATCAGAGTCGTTAGGATGCAAATTTCGTGCTCATTTGCTCATGACATGACAGATTCCTCTTGATGTATGATTTTCAGCTGTTTATTTTGCGGCAACCTCTAAAGTCAATGTTGTTTGGATTCTATTCTCGTCGAAGTTTATTTTAGTAGGGGTGGACTGATTCTCTATTATTTATTGGATCAGAGATCATAAAACTCCAGAGATAATAAAAATTTTGTGATCTCTGATTTGACGCACTTGCTTCTCTTCATGCATAGATTTTACAAAGTAAAATCGTAAAAAGAACCCGGAGGTTTTCATCTTCCTTTGATCTCTGAAATAGCGATCTATTAATTTTTTTCAACAATTATATCTTTAAAATATAAAACTATTGAAGCTTCAGCCATTTAGGACAGTGCATTTTAAGGCCTTGAAGAACAGCGGAAAAAGATTGAGCCCGGACTGGTTTTTATTAAAACATTTCAATGTTATTTATCTAATATCACTATATTTTTTGAGATTCACTTTAGAAAAAGAAAACTGAAAAATGTAAAAAATATTTAATGAGACAGTTAAACAGGCAATTCATTTTGATCAAGAAGCTTTTCGCCGATTCTCATCAGTTGATCTACATCGGTAAGGAAATACTGTACAGAGACTATTTATACATACAGAGAGGATCGAAATTGACAATATGCGGACGCAGAGGGAAACATAACATGAGATACGCGCGCTAAAACATTGGCAACTTGAAAACGTGTTCATGTTATGTTTCCTTCTGCGTCCGCATATAGAGGATGCGAGGGAGTTTAACTCTTGTAGTCCTACAGGCAGAAAACTGCCTTTGGATGAAAATGTTTCTCATTTTACTCTCCTAGGGTATCCATCTTCTTGTATAGACATTACTTCAAAGGATCCTGGCCGTTATATTCTCGATCCGGACGGAATAGGCCCTACATTTGTTGATTGCGACCAGTTTTTACATTATGGCGGATGGAATGTCATTCAACGCAATTACAAGGTTATGACAACCAAAGAAGGCCTATGGGAAGACTACGTTTCGGGTTTTTATGAAGATAATTATAATTTCTGGGCTGGAAATGAAGTGATCTACCATATATCCAGCAGAGTACCAACGTCACTCTTAATTGAAGCAACGGATTACCGATCAACACTTTTGACAGCAAAGTATAAACGATTTGAGCTGACTGAGGGTATCGAAAACTGTACCTTAAACGTTTCTCACTACTCGGGCTCATTGGACGAACATGCGCTTGACGAAAACAATGGAAGGCGTTTCTCTACAAAAGACAGATACTATGGTCGTTCATGCGCCTCCGAATGGAAAGCTGGTTGGTGGTGGCCTTATAATTCTTGCTCTGGACTAAGTTTAAATGCATGGGGGCTAATCAGGGGGCCTTCCTTATATTGGGAGTCGCCGCATGCGAAAAGAAAGCTTTACCGATCTGAAATGAAAATAAGACCAAACGGTATGCATGACAGAAATGTTATCCTTCATTTAGAAACGAATAAATAAATTACATTTAATATAGCTTATCTTTAAAAGTAATCCATAACTCTCGATCAATATGGCAGACCTATTTACTTCATTGATACTTAGCTGATAAAGAGGCTGTGAACAAATGGCTGGTGTAGCGTAGATAGAAGTTACCCCCACTCTGGATTTCTCTTCAGAAATCGTATGGAACCTAAGGAAAATCTGGATTTTCATGTAACGCAATTTAACATGAAGGCGTTCAGGAAACAGTTTAGATTTCACAAACTTCATTTTAATCGATGAAATCATTTTTAAACATAGTTTCAGATATGTATTGCAAAAATTTACTGTTTTATCAGTGTCGGGTGCGCTCAACCAACTTCTGATTGCTCCAAAATATATTTGTACGCCTTTTTTATGGGTTGAAATCCTCAACCCCCTCGGCTCGAATGCCTTTAGATCAAAAATAAAAGATAACATTGATACAAAAGCAACTTAAAATTGATATTTACACAGTAGTAGCATAGTGGTGTCAGCCTCACACTCTGAGGGTCGTGAGTTCGAAGCGAATTTGATCTTGCCTGCCACGATCCTGGAGGTACTGTGCTCTGTCATCTGCTCTCTCGTAAAGTGGGACACTATGTTTCGAGAGATAGGACAGAGGGGGGGGGGGGGCTGCAAACATGAATAGCAACGAAAAGCATGAATACATCGTCCTCAGAATGGTGAAAGTAACCCTGTTCGTAGTAGTGGCTTCGGCCTTGATCAGGGTGAACACAAAAACAATATAAAAAAATTATAAAATTATCAACTAATTAGAATACTGTACACACACTCAAGTATGAAATACATGATAGGAGCTTTGATTAGTACATACTTGACGGAATATTCTTAAGTCAAGTAATTATTACCATCCAGGAATTTCAGCCTCCACATATGCGCAAGGTAAATTTATCAGGAGAGACTAGATGTCTGAACAATATCCTATTATATGAAAACAAATGAAAACATACTAATGTTTAACAATAAACAAAAATTCCCTTCATCTTGATTGATATTTTAAGAATGAAATTTTTAACCTTACCTTTATCCAACAATGATGTTGTTTATTGCCTTGTTTTGCTTATTTGCCTCCTTTTCTGCTTCTAGATCTCGCACCCTCCCAACCGACACGTCTCCTTTCCAGAGGATTATACTGGCAGAATGTGTATTCTCTTACATTTGATACCCACTGAGGCTGAGACTTCAGTCGTGGTACATTTTCCCATACACACATTAAAAAGCTTTTAATATATCAGCTTTTATGTATCAGAATATCGAGATTTTGGTTTTTAAGCGATAGAGAAAGTGTTAAAGGAAATAGACAATCAACTCTCACAAAACTAGTGCAGGCAGGCCCTCTCCCACCTATCCCGTTGTGCATCCCCTAATCCAGATTAAAGGATTATCTTGATGAAATTAAAAAATGGGTACTCACATTAAATTAACCCCTTTCAGATGTAAATCACACCCTATCAACGTTTAAAAACAATGCAAAGAGTAAAGCATGGCATCGATCTTAACATAGGTGAAAGGGCAAAAGTGAACTAGGAAAAGTATGATAGTTTTTAAAGCAGGCTGTGTTTAACGAATAGAAAAATGACCATCCTTTCATCTAAGATATAATGAGACGCTGTAATCTGTTTACCTAGCAATAAAACAACTGTGAAATCAGTGCCATCAAATTTTTCTATTATGTTGGTTGAAGGAGTCATTTTTGATCATTTTTGATCAATAGCTTATAATATGACTTCCGCCTACTTCCTCAATTAACATTATCAACTCAGGACTTTTTATTATATTTAAACATTTCCATAAATGTGGGGATAGAGATGGTCAACTGCTGTTTGGGGGACATAAATACTTACCTTTTGTTGGCTATTCTCTTATCTGGGGTATGAACTAGCACCACTGTTATTCTAAGTTAATTTTTGGTCGCATTTCCTTACATTAGTGAAATTGTTTTTACTAGATTCGTGAGGAAGGAGGCCATATAGCCACACAACATCGTTGTACAACTCTGCACTAGTTTCTTCCCATAAGATTTTCCTCAACGAGAATAAATATTATCAATGAAGTTTTCTATATCAAATATACAATATTCTGTAGATATTTACTACATGGGACCTCTTTTGCTTTTCAGTGAACGGTTAGAAAAATTTTAATCTATGCAATCTCTTCAGAATTGAATAGATCAAATAAAATCCCTTTGAAATTGTTACTTTTTTGTTTAACGTCTCTAATATTTGTATCTTTACTAGTTTTTGGAGAACTACATTCAAATATTTTCGAGATCGGTTACAAGGGTCTTCACAACACAGCAGAAACGTTAGGTTTGAAGATAAAAGTGTACATTTGGAGAGGAATGTTTATTGCGTCATTCATGACATTTGATAAGGAATGCCGGGCTTGGTTTAAAGATCCTCCCACTAACTGGTCACATGTTCACATTGCGTGGAATGGCAGTTTAGTAACAATTAATGTTAACGGCACAAAGAAATCTCAGTCAAAATGTTACAACTTCTACGCTGATACCTATGCTGATTACAATTCGCCATATGTAAGGAAAGGAAGAGATTTTCAAACGGATGATATATACATATCACATATACGCATTTTTGGAAATTCCAATGGACTGCATCAAGTCGGCAATACTCCAGCGAACCCAGGTAATGTCTCTCTTTAAGCTCTCATCGCATTTGTGTACTTTATTCATTTCTTAGTTTTATTACCGCAGTTTTTTTAAGTTACCACACCTAAAACTGCCGTTTTATGAGATGAATGATATTACGTCATGAGAGACAAAATGGACGAGAGCAGTATGCGAGCTATCTGTACAAAGGCGAAGCAGGGCTCACAATATCGCTCCCTATCTATATTTTGATATACCCGAAATTCAAAGGCACGTTTCATATCATACTACTACCCCATTTCCTACTATACTGTCTTGCGGAAAATTAAGGACGTATAAAACTACAAAAATTTTCAAGAAGCCGCCGTAAGGAATTAGAGTTTGACGCGTTACTTTTAACAGATTTTTTGAAGTTCCTTGAGACTAATCATACGGCCGTACATCACAAACCATCATTAGAAGAAAGCAAATTAATGTATTTTCCGGTGTATAAGCCACATCAAGATGAAGCCGCACCGCAATTAAGGCCCACCGTGATGACGCCATTCCGTGACGAAGCTACACGGCAATTAAGCCTCACCTTGCCAATATAAGCGCGATACAATTAAATGACAAGATAATGTATAGGGAAATGTATCAGAGACGGGATGGCAACATTCTGTCCGTTCGCTAAACCCCATTATATATTGCGAAGAAGTATCCTAGGCAGGCTATAAGACTGTATTTTTTAACCTCCATTATGGGTTTTTCAATGAATCGGTTGCCTTAAAAAGTTGATACTAGGTTCTCAAAGACTAAGACTTCATTAAGTAGGCCATTCGAGGGGAGGGGTGTTTGGGGTATCTTATTGCAGACACAGTGGCTAAATAGCAAAAATGATCAAGTTCTTGTCCCTCATGCTACAGACTAATGCAGGAGTTGATGGGTGATTAGACCTCTTTATCCTATATCCCTATATATTTGGAAAGATATGATTCGTGAATATGATTTATTGGATAAAAAAAAGGCAAATGTGAGTATTGATAGATCCTCTACATTTGCTAGACGTAATAGGTTTTAAAACTATCTCTAAAATGTAATCATTGAAAGCCAACTAATGCAAAGGCCCAGAGATATATCAGTAAGTCTGTTTTAAAAGTTTGTTGGTGGTGCGAAACAATAAAACTGTACGAAATAGCGAAGACATTTTAGTACTGAAAATTTAAGCTAGCATAAGAGAATCCAAACGGCTGTACCAAGCTGAGCGCAGTTCCGGATCAAAGAATGATACATAGACTGATGTTTAAAATATTAAAGATTAGACAAGAAATCAGAATAAACGGAAAAGTAGCACTAAATTGTACAAAGTATAGGTGGTGACTAGGTCAAGCCAGTATTCGTCTGAGTACAAAATCGTCAGAATTGGAATTGAGAAGAAATCAATGAAGCTTATATCCCACTGTGTTTTGAAAGTGACCAATCAGAAATCTGACTGCTGGATTGGTGTTGTTTTGACCAATCAGTGTAGTCAGACTTCTGATTGGCCACTTTGACAACACAGTCATATTGATTTCTTCTCAAGTCCAATTCTGACGATTTTGTATTCTGAGGAGTGTTAGACGAAAAGAAGCTTTTAAGTACTAAAATGTTTACGCTGTTTCGTGAAGTCTGTTTTGTCTGTTAAGTCCCCCCCCCCCTCCTTGTTGAAGAGGGGCAACGGTTACTTGCAACTTCTTTGTGGGATAAGTTCATCATGGTTTTATAGTAACATCATAATTTCTTTCTTATTGCTTAGATTTGTTCTGCGACTTTGACAACGCTCAGTGTCCGTGGCTTATTGAGGGCGTTGTACCAGGGTGGCACATCAAGAAGGGATCAGGAGATGACAGGTCCACTGGCCCCTGGCGTGATCACTCAGTGCTCCTTCTAAGGCACGAAGGTATTGATGCAAAACACTTTAAACAGAATGTAGGTGATCAGAAGAGGACTATTTGTAAACGTGCAGAGTGCACTTGAGGGCCAACCATTTTGTAGGTTCCAACTCATGGGGTTATCACAATCTCTCTCCCAGTTATCACAATCTCTCTCCCAGTTATCACAATCTCTCTCCCAGTTATCACAATCTCTCTCCCTGTACCTTTTCTTCAAATCCTCGTTAATGCCAATTTTATTGGGGGTGTCGAGCAATGTCATCCCTTTCCTCCCCTTTACCTTCAGCCTACAATCACGTCCCTCGTGACTCACCACGTGAACTGTACAGTTCTTCTGCCTGCTTTGGATGGCATACAATAATGAACTTTCGTCTCTAAATATCATTGCTCCTCAGTTCCGTCAAACGTCTTCCTCTCATCGTCCTCTTTTACTTTATCTCTTAACTTTCCATTTGCTAAATGTTAAAATTCGTGTAAGTAGAGTTTCAACACGTTTTAATCTATTAACATACAGGTATATGGCATTCAAAGGAGAATTTTATAACCTCGCTTACTCCTTCCAAATCCAGTTAATAGCATTTTTGCTTGAACTTTGTTGATGTACCCAGAACAATTCCCTAATTTTCTCAGCTACATTTTAATTACTTTTCTCCCCGGATCAACTATATTTTACGTTATTTCTCAAGGACGTTATCTGAGCAGCAATAGCATCAGTCAACCCCAGAGGTTGAAAGTGCTAATTTCTGATGCCCTCCCACCAACATACAAGTGTATAAAACTTTGGTACAACGTGCGTGGTCTTTCTGAGGCTGTGCTAGAAATAGGAGTTGGATCATCCGAGAATGACAAACATGTATTGTTGAAGCTGGAGAGCAGTTTAGCTCATGGATGGAGACCTGCACATGTTGCTGTTGATAAGGATGAGCCTTTTCGGGTAAGTGAGAAAGTTTGCTCGTTTTTTATGAAATTTACATGATTTCTCAGAAAGCTAAAATGGTCAGCGATGTTGTATGTCATGTCCAAAACATCATCGATTTGAATGAAGGTTGCTACTGCGAGAAGTAGAAAAGTTGTAAACAGAATATGGATGCGACGTTCAATGCGAGCACCCAAACAGAAAAAACAAACATTAAAATCGCTCTCACCAAACAATGCTTTGTTTCTTGCTGTCTCTTCCCGTAGTATCTTTCAGTTCACATAGACTTGTTTTTTTGTTTGACAACCGAGGTTTTATAATGGAGAGAACCATTAATTTTTAGAAGGGAATTTATGCCCATTGATTTACCATTGGGCATGTGCATATGTTTGGAAAATAAGTGGAATAGTTGTTTAGGTGCATTACAGAACGAAACATCTCGAGAGATTAATCGATTGGGGCAGTGGACCAATGATGGTAACGCACGTCAGCTTCAATTAAAATAATAGACAAGACAGACGTGGTTAAACTTTTTTGCTGTTTGAAACAATGGGAAGCTCGATCCAGTCTTTTTTATAGATCAGTGTTTCCAACAGCAAAGAAGTGTAGTCACGCGTACCGGTCCCCATTGGTTAAAATAGCGAGGGAAGGTCCGCCATGTTAGGTAACATTGTTTATCAGTTCTGTTTGATGGAGACTAAAATGCCGTCTAATGACTGACCTCACTTTGAAATGGAGGATGCTCCATCCAGTGTTTTGAGATTTGCTTCTCATTGAGCTTTATGCTCTTGTAATCTTCAAGCGAAAATTTTTACAACTTCGAAAAGCCAATTATATGATACAATATTCCTTCTAATTAGCGTGGTTACAAAAAACAAATGTATTTCCGTTACGGTACTTCGACAAAATTTCGGATTGTTTATTAAAGAGTACCTCCATTGGTCAGAAATTTTTTGATATTTTGTTTATTTGTCTTTCAAGAAATCAAGCTTTACGGTAGTTTTGGTCTCACGCACAGTTTTCCGTAGTTATACGTGATTCTTTAACGAACTTTTTCCGGAACGAGGCAATTTTTGACGTCACAAGACACAAAATTGACCGCGAAGTTCAGTTGTTGATACTGAAAAATTCAATACGAGGCAAACACGTCGGCGGCCAGTAGTGCAGCTTTGTGCTCTTTTACACGGTTTTACGTGAAGTACACTCAACGTACGGCCAAAAGAATAGACTAAGGCTTTTCAGGTTAGTACAAACATCAAAATACCAAAAAATTTCGTACTACTGTAAGAGTCTACATCTGTCCGCTTTTACTAAAGCTGACTTTTTCCCAAAGGCATATGCTGCATCTACCACTCCTGCCGCTTATACCTACGTTCTCCAAAAATGTTGTGGAACATTGCAGGGTATTTGAGAGAACTTTAATTTTCCTACCAGCGCGTACGTCTTTTGAAATCATTTTCCAGAGCCTAACACGTTACTGACAATTCTTTTTCTAGATCAGTTTTACAACCAACGCATCCGGAATCCTTGGTGATGTAGCAATAGATGATATTGAAGTCACAACTACATCTTGTCAAAAAAAGCTAAGTATGTATCACCTTTTTATCAGATTACATATTTTTAGAAAAATCGTATTATTATTATCTTAGCTTTACAATATTCACGTAAGGGCACTGGGGAGTGAGGAGGGGGGAGGCATTGGTCCGATCCTTTTGTTTAGAAACCAAGAGAAAAGTTAACATTAGAGAAAGCGTTTTCTTAGAATAACCTAGGGATTAATATCAAAAGGCTACCTATTGCTGAGAACACCTGGATAGGACCGTCTCTACACGCCCAGCCAACCTGGTAAGGAGAGGGCAAGGCCTATAAGAAAGATGAAGGCTCGACTCTGACTCAGGGTTGTCCTTCCTCTTGTTCATTCTATTGCCTCCCCCACTGCATCTCATCTGACTTTGAATGTTGCTACAAGATCATAGTCTACAGGGCTTAGGGTATCAAGGCATAAAGCAGGTTAAACACTTTCTTTGGAGTATAGTGTAAATGAGTACGATATAACTACCTGTTACTGTTTATAGGCTTTCGAGATAGCTGTGACAATAAAATGAGGAATGTTCAACGAATGGAAAACTGCGTTTGCGAGCAAAAAAGTAGAAACAAGAGATGTGTGCTCGGTAAGTACAATACAACGCAGAAAATGACTTACTTAACTTGTCTTATGAGCGTAATGCCAAATAGTTCCTTGAGCACACAACTCTTCTATTTCTTTCTGTCTTGAGCAATTCTCTCCAGTGGCAACAGTGGAGCACCTGTTTCCCCATGAAATAGACTGGCCGTCTTTTGGGTGCTCTTCCGCGGTAGTGTATTTGTATGCGCTATGTACAAACCTCTGTTACTCCCTTCTCAGAAGGTAGCAAGACCGCTTAAATCTCCGTGCAAAAAGCACCAAATTAAAAAATTAAAACTGCATTAGATAGTCAGGTCATAACAAAGAGGAAAAGTTTAAATCATTTTCCCAAGGATTTTTCTGTTTGCTGGCTTGCATAAACTTGGAAACAATTGCAATGATGTTATTAGGTATATGTAATATTAAAATCGATATCAGCAAGATCGATAGCAGGCTCGCGGCTACTTCAATGGTAAAAACTCTAAGAATTCTTGTATTTATTGCTTAAGTATTAAACTTGCCAGATATATTTACTTTCAGCTATAGACAAATAACTGTATTTATGTAATTTGGAGATAATGCCATCATTTAACGATCGGCCTTTGTAAGTGCCTAAAGACCTTTCAAAAATCCATTGTCGGAATAGTTACCATACCTCAGTTGGTAGTGCAGCACGGCGCGAGTGGGTGGGTCCCGCGTTCGATTACCCGAAGAGACATTTTCATTTTTATCTAGTATCGTTCTAGTATTGGTATATCTATCTATTTGTCTATTTATATATTTTGGGGAGTGTCTGGATCTATATTTCGGCGAGAAACGATGCAATGATTTTTGCAACTATTGTAAAATAGAAGCGTTTCACTGACAAAATTTGTACTTGCCACTGAGCAGTTTTCCCTCTCTACCATATACTTAACGTCATGCTGTTTTATATTTCATTTCAGGTTTAGAAGAATCCGTATTTCACAATGCGTCTTATTACATTCCGTTTTCTGGGAAAGAGGGTGAAGAATATAAGACTGGCTCTCGCTTTGGCTCAGTGATATTGGCACCCTCCATGACAGGATATGGCGCCCTAACTTACAGTCCCACGACGAGTTCATTTACTGAGATTGGAGAATCGTACAAAGACAAAGGTCATACTGTTTCTTTCATTTTTCGGTGGCTTGTAGAAGAATCACTCAAAAAAGACAACTTCATTTTCGCAGTAGTGGGTATAGTGGTCAATATTACCGTGAAAGCAGAATCTAAGTTTTCTATGGAATGCAACTTTGGTTCTGTTAAAATGGAATTCCTTCATGACTTTGTTTATGCAAAATGGTATCATGTTTTGCTGACTTCCGAACCCAAGGTGTACATTGACGGTCAAGAGATTCTCAGTAACAAACGCGGAGAAGATGGAAATTCTACTGAGCTTAACGAAATTTCTATGCCAAAGTCAATAGAAAATCAAAGTTATTTTATTATAGACGAAATTGCACATTGGCCGGAAGTTAAAGATAAAAACACTATTGCAGAAATTTATAAAACTATGCAAGGTGAGTGAATTTTTGAACTTTCCCCCCAATTAATCAGGATAAAGGGAGCTCCATACTCTGCTACAGAGCCTAGGGGTTATGATGTGGTCGAGAACCATATGTCTTGAGACAAGGCATAGTAAGGTAGGGTATCTAATTTCTTTTCTCGCGGGGTATATTCTTCTTCGGCCATTTTCTTGCTGTATTTCAACAGCTCAGCTCTCTCTAAGGTATATCATGCATTTATATTGCAAAACTGGAATAGAACAATTGAAAACATTTGACGTACAGTATTTTCTTGGAAGTTGCTTTGCTGAGAACCTTCAACGTTCTTATTTTCACAAAAGGTGGAACTATTGAATCGCTTTTTACCACAAAACGTGTTTCTTCAGTTATTAAAGTGGAATATGTTTTTTCAAGCAAAAAATAACCTTAACTGCTACCTTTACTGCATTTTGCATTACGTTATGACATAGTGCCGTTCTGCTGGAGCTATCATTATGTACATAACAGCGAGATCTTGTAATGGCTCCTACCAACAATATCAAATCTTTAGTTACATGCTTATATGTTAAAAACGTTCAAATACACCGTTACAGATATGAAATTTGGCTCTGCTTCAAAGTATCACAGACCTGAAGTCTGTCAAAACAAACAAGGTCGAGGGGTAGCCATACCGAGAGGTTCAAGCATAATCAACTCGTGATTTTTTGATTTTTTAACAACCTAAGGGACGTAAATGAATAGCTGGGTCACGACGTTTTAAGCAGAGGTGCGCGAACAGTATCAGTTTATGATACTAGTTAAGGCCATTTATTCCGCTTAGTACAAAGTCTATTCAAGTATAACCAAAATCTTTAACTCGACTGGACTGTATACAGTACTGTGAGGATGTCAGAATGTAATGAAGGGGGGCTGACTTAGGGTATGCTTGCAATAATTCGAAGTCATGATGACGTAACCCGTTCCCCTATCCTTAGCGACGTTTTTAGCGTTTCTTTCCATTTCCAGCCTGAGGGATTTGGAATGAACGGATCATGCGACACATGTTTATACACTGCAGATGTATAAACATCTACAAAGCTTTACTTGTCCTCCTTATGCTTTTCCCTCTTGCCACAAGTTCTCCATGTCATCTCATTTTCTGTCGATATCTGCAAAATTATAAAAAACAACAGCCACCATTATGTTTCAGTAATTTAAAACAAAGAAACAAGTCGGAAATTAGATACGAAATGCCTCGCCAACTGAATGCGTTGGGAAAGTGATGACATCAGAAATCAAACCTTTTGGAAATAGTACGATTTGACTCCGGGTATCTAACGGCAACCCTATAATAAGCTGTTTCCCAAACTGCCAGATCTGTAGTGTATATAGTGTTTAAACTAGAGGCGTCTGAATTTCAAAATCCT
>JAAAKL020013475.1:0-12452 GCA_010016065.2 Carybdea cf. marsupialis auct. non (Linnaeus, 1758)
TAATATGGCGCGTAACGACTTACGCGCGCGGGGGGGCTTGGGGGGGGCGCGAAGCGCCCCACCAGCTAGGTGTTGGGGTGGCGCGAAGCGCCACCCCAACACCTAGTATATATATAGATAGATAGATTGGAAAGTCTTCTTCTAAGCACTTGTAGTGGACACGGTAACACATTGAGCAAAAACGCGTTTTTTTTAGGTTGATCCTGCTAGAATGAATAAAGTACCTGACTCTCCACCTCCAACTTTAATTAAGGCTGAGAGCCCGTCCTCTTTCCTTTTATTCTCCATTTGAAAGTCTGCTTCTAAGGACTTCTAGTGGACGAGGTAACACATTGAGCTAAAACGCGTTTTTTTAGATTGATTCTGCTAGAATGAATAAAGTACCTGACTTTCCACCTCCTCCTCTAATTAAGGCTGAGAACCCGTTTTCCCCTCTTTTACTCTCCATTTGGAAGTCTCCTTCTAAGGATTTCTAGTGGAAACGGTAACACATTGAGCTAAAACGCGTTTTTTTTAGGTTGATTCTGCTAGAATGAATAAAGTACCTGACTCTCCACCTCCTCCTTTAGTTAAGGCTGAGAGTCCTCCTTCTTCTCCAGACACTAAACGAGATAACGCTCGAAAGGATCGCTTCGATCATGTATACACGAGTACTCCAGCATTGAATAGGTAAGAGTTAGAAAAATAATATTTCAACTTCTTATATTTATTTTCATAACTTTACGGGAAAGACTAATAGACTCAAAAGTGTAATAGTGTGTGTAAGCTTTGATCTCCAAAATGACAAAAAAAAAGTTCCTAACAGAGCATCTTTGAAACTAAAAATTAAAGGATTGATCGGTTAAGAGGTATATTTTGTTTTTAAATAGTTATAAAACGTTGAAAATTGAGTGAAAGTTATAAACTGAAAAGTTATGAAAAAGTACTTGATAGCTTTTTGCTTCTGTTTTCTAGTATTTTTATGCTATTGTTCCTAGTCTTAGGCAAAGATTTTAGAACGAAGATGTTGGAAAGGCATTTCAAGACGAGAAAGCTATTAATTGCTGTAAAACTAATACCTATTGCATTGACCACCCATACTCTTCTTCAAAACAGGTTAGCTGTATGTAAGCTGCGACAAGAATAGGGTTTCGATTATTAATTTTTTGTTTTGCAGAAAAGAGCTTCGACATTTATTTAGCAGTCTGGGTCGGTGTGGGTGTGTGGGGGGGTGTCATTAGAGGGGTTCTTTGCCTGTTATGTAATTTTATTGGACGTTGGTGTATTTATATTTCAGCTCACTAGGGCCATGGAAAGTTAATGAAGTATTGATTGCAAGGTTTGTTAGCTTACGCATCTTTTATGTATTAAAATCGATTTATATAGTCTTTTAAAGAAAAGATTAGACTTCACTTCAAAACGTGGCAAAGTTTTTTTTAGTTTGACGAATACTCTAGACACAGTTATATTTTCTTTAACACAGATGGTGACATCAATTAGATGTTGATATTGTCAAAATCTACATTTGTGGATATTTCTTCCTTGAGACACTCTTCTAAGCATAATTTTCATGGTATAATTTAGAGTTGATACCATTCCATCCGAAGAACTTGTCAATATGTCAAAATTTCGAATAGTGAAATATTATTCCCTCTAGGGAATGTATATCGAATAATCTAATTTTCATACCCCTCTGAATAATATCATAACTGCTTGTGATCAAGTATGTGCGTTATCGTGTGTCATCAAGTTTAGCACGTGACTTGAACATTTTTGTCCAGGTACTTGTTATTAATATGCTCCTCCCTGCCTTATTTATCTTTCACATGGGTATGACTGAATAGTGCTTTATGCCCGTCTAAAGCATCTGAAAGTAAACATTCAAAATGTTAAATCGTTAAATGTTAAGGGTTCACTTTTTTTATGATGGTTTATGCTCCGCATCTTCTGTGCGAATTTGTAAGTAGGCAAAAATAAATTTATTTTTACACCATGTGTAAACCCTTCGTTATTTATGGATTTTATTTCTATGCTTTGGGGTAAAAAAAAAGAAACCCACTGTAGGTATGTCGTTGGAATCGATATGATGCGGTTGGCTTGATATTTAAGCAAAATTTAAAAATAATGCACCACTTCTTTTCATATGTTACTTTATCTTCTTAGCGGCATATATGCCAATTTACCCTGCACTGGCGACAAAGTTTGTGCTTCACTACTTTACACTGTTGATTTTTTTAGTGTTTAATTTCATTTTTGTTAGTTTATCTTTCTACTTCATAAATTAAAAGTTGGCTTTATTGTAAAACAGATTCTAATATTAGCAGGACCAAAAACCTTTCTGCACCCAAGATTTGCAGTTTTCTAGGTTTTTCTTTTGCTCAACTTTTTCTATATTGTGTTTTTTTTACCAGCGCTTCTCTTAGGACGCCTGAGGGCACTCGAGGTCAATACTATGCACCAGTGACAGCGCTTAGCTACTCAACAAATACAAAATCGTATCAGTCTCTTGGTCCAATTCAAAGTTCTGGATATGGTACTGGCTCACGTAATAATCTGTATTCACCCGTTTCCTCGAAAACACTTGAAAGAGCCAAATCCCCTTACAGCTCTGGTAAGTTACTAAAATAATTAATAATTTTCTAGTTCCTCATTGCTCAGTAGCTAGGTAAGGTGCTTTGAAAAGTTACTGAAATGATAACTGATTTTTTGGCTATTGAATACTCAGTAGCTAGGTAAGTTATTCTGGTAAGTTCTGAAGTAATTACTGATTTTCTAGTTACTCATTACTCAGTAACTAGGTAAGTTGCACCTGTAAGTTACTGAAATGATTACTGATTTTTTACCTGTTGATTACTCAGTAGCTAGGTAAGTTACTCTGGTAAGGTACTGATTTTCTAGTTATTGAATACTCAGTATCTAGGTAAGTTACTCTTGTAAAAGTGGTAAGTTCTGAAATAGTTCCTGATTTTCTAGTTACTTATTGTTCAGCAGCTAGGTAAGTTACTCTGGTAAGCTATTGAAATGATTACTGATTTTCTAGTTATTGAATACTCAGTAGCTGGGTAAGTTACTCTGGTAAGTTACTGAAATAATTACTGATTTTCTAGTTACTTATTACTCAGTAGCTAGGTAAGTTACTCTGATAAGTTACTGGTTTTCTGAAATAATAGAAGTTTATTCCAAAAAGGATTAAAACGTAATTGAGAGTGAATGTGTGAAAGAAAAGGGGAATATCTTAAACTTGATGTGACAAGAAGGTTAGAGGAAAATCGGATCTTTATCAAAGTGTTTACAAGTCAATGAAGCAAAGAAATGAAAGAACTATATTAAAAACTATAAAGAAACAGACACTACAGGTTTTTTTTTCTTGTTGTTCAAGATAGGGGATTGTTTAGTTTAATGCAGGTTCTATGTATACGATTTTTCTGTCATGACGTTCCCAATGGTATATTTTTTATTTCGACTCGATTTGGTAATGGGTTAAATTTTCCGATTTAGTAATGGTCGATTCGGTAATTGGCCGAGGGTCTTTCTTTACTTGGTTCCAGCTACCGCTGCAGCCACGTTGAACTTTTATTCGCAATAAAACACATTTCGTAATAAATATAAGTTCATAAAGTAATACGTGATTATTATTGATAATCTTTCGTAATGTGAAAAAGAACTGACCGTTATTCGCACTATATAATAATGTTTATTTGTTTCTAACCCTCAACAACCGCAGAAAAGCATAGCGATAAAAAGAAAGAAAAAAACACTTTAATAGACAACAAACCCTAGAAGCTAAATCAGAGAAGTAAGGGCACATTGGGTACCAGCTACTTAGATGTGGACTGGGTTAGTTTATCATCAAGCTCCGTAACTTTCAAACTGATATCTGCGACAGCTGAGAGTCCAATTACAAATATAAAGTTCTAACGTTTATAGCGTAGTGGCATAAGCAATAAAAAAAACTGAAAAGCTAAAAATAACTGTGATCAGCCTGAACGGATATCTTTATAATGAGGAAGAGGATAGATTCCAGAAAGAAACCAAGCTGAATAATTTGCAAAACCGAGTATAATGCAGCGAAAGATGTTCTATTGTATCTGGTGTAATTAAGGAATAGTTCAAGAATAAATTTACACAATTTTCTTCTTCCAATCAGTAAAGTCGGGATGCATCTTAGGATTTGGTTTTAATAACTTCAGTCTTCAACTACTGAAAAGGGGTAACCAACGAGATAGAAAACGATAAAGAAGATAGGCGGGAGGAAAAATAAGAAACCAACTATATAGTAAGCAATAAAAAGGATAAGCCAAAAGAAAACCGTATAAAGAGGAAGCCGACGACAAAGAAAACGATACATAGGATACGACATAAGATAAGGAAGAAACCGTTGAGATAAAAAACAATAAAGAGGATAAGCCAAAGAATAAAGAGGGAACAAGCGAGATAGAAAAGGACAAAAAGGATATGGCAAAGAATAAACAGGATATTGAGATAAAAAACCAAAGAGATGAAAACCGATAAATACGATAAGAAGGAACCAACAGGATAGAAAACAATAGAGGGAATTGACCAAAGGATAAAGAAGAAACTAACGAGATAGCTATGATTCTTAGTCGAGTCGTAGCGTTGCTACGAATAAAACGTATTCACACTCTGAAAAACTAAGAAAAGTTTAATTGCTTGTGAAGTATTGAAGCATCAGGAATAAAATGTTTAAATGTTTCAAATGTTTAAAAGGGACATTTCTGATTTTTTTTTTCCTAAACAAAACTTCGTTAATTTTTATTTTTATTCTTCAATAGTGAAAAACTGCGTTTACGCTTTTCTGTCTTGTTATACATGGTGCTGTCGCTGTGTTTATATTCCAAGAATTGGCAAACTTTTCCAAAATGGAAATCGAAGAAACACGTGACTGAACTGCTAAATAAAACTTAAGTAAGCAACTAGAACTACATGTCTTAAATGTGAGTTTAAGTCAAGCCAAATAGCTAATTTAAATCACCAGTTTTCTTGAAGGCCACTAGAAGCGTCCCTTTTTTGCTTGTTTTGGCGCATCAATCCCAAAGATTCTTGACAACCCTGATAAGAGTAGGTGAGTTTTCTAAGGCTCACAAGGGAGTATACTTTTTTCTACGGCTGTCATCCGACAAACCGTTGTTCCAAATGTTCCAAACTAAGTTGTTTGTAGTTATGCGCAGTTTTTACTTATACGTCTACCAAGCAAAAAAAGGCGTGATCGAAATTGTAGCCTAAAATGCGTCAGGTAAAAAAAAAAAGAAAAAAAAATCTGCGAGATCTTTTTAGGTCAATTTGATTAAATCTATTCTGAAGAATACGGATGAGCCTTCATTTGTAACTCGGACTAAAAGTTACATAACATCTTTTGCATTGCTACAATGACTTTTAATGCTAGAACAAGGACAATAAATTTATTATAATAAATAGAAAACGGAACTATTTTCTGAGGAATTAAGGAAGTACAAAATAAATGATGCTAATATTTAAGTATAAGATCAATAATGTTTATTTGACATTATTCGCAGTGATCAGGCTGGGTTGCATCCAGGATTTGTGTTCTTTCCGGGGGTCATTCTTTTCGGGAGGAGGGGCTCAAAAAAGTTTGAAAAGTGCATGCAAAAAATTGTGTGCATTTTTGTCATGTTTTTAAGAGTCGGACAGACATTTTAGGAGAGGAGGAGGTTTTAACCCAATAACCTCCCCCGGGATGAGTCCTTGTAATCAGGCTTCATAAATAAGGATAAAAATACTCAGTTTTTCATTAACAAATGTAGTATATATATTTTTTCTAAGTTTCCGTTATTGTTTAATAGGAAGTACACCTCTTCCTGCCAGTTCCTTCAACTCCCGGCGTGATTCGCGGGACTTGATAGCACCTCTTCGCTCTCCTCCACCGGAAAATTTCAGTGAAACTATCCGTGTGAAGTCAAACAAACCTCAGACCTTTGGCGATGCTGAAACCGATTATGTCCAACGATACTCTAAAAAGACAGTACCAACAAAGGATGGATACACAATGGAGGTCGTCGAAAGCTCTGAAAATACTACTCATAGTCGATCTAGGTATTTACGCTATTTTTAACTTCTTTTGTTCTCTCTTGGGTTAAATTAATTTGATTATTTTAATAAGAAGAAATGTTTGCTTCGTTTGGACAGAGGAAACCTAGGGCTAAGGGCTCAATAAGTAATAATTCTAAGGCATAGATAATTTCGGTATATCAAAAAGAGGAAGGTTAATACCGCTTGCGGCAGGGAGGGGATATCAGGGGTTGCCTGAAGCCATTCATTTGGTACGAAACGGTTTAAGGGCTTGTAATATCAATATTCAACAAGAGGGATACCAATATTTCAACTCTAATCATTTTGGGAAGAAGGACGTATCGGAAGGGCTTTTGGCCAAGCCTTAGGAACAGACGGGTCAAAATGTGCATCCAGCATGTGGTAAATTTCAGTTCTAGGTCTGATTGTAACTATGCCAAAATCCTAGGTCCAATGGGTTCTTGTTCATTTATACCTGTTTCGGAAAGTTTTTTCTTAGCGACTAATGTGCTTCTAAAATCATACCTTCTATGATTGCTTATGCTTTTTCTCATTCTTTTTGTTGCCCATTCTTTTGTTCATTCTGTAATTGTAGATTTGTTGATATGGGTAAATGTAGAAAATATGGGGAGAATGAGGGCCTGATTTCATTTTGTGGCTATAAGTAAACGTTAAGTTCCACGGTATGTTATGTGCAGTCGTTTCCAAAGCTGAAAAACATGTATCACATTTTTACACAGTTGCATCGATTGGAGGGAGAATTGCCCCCCCCCCTGAATTTTTGACCTCTTCTTCACCTTAATCGAAAATTGTTGACTAAAAAATTTCTCTTTTTGGTATTCTTATTAAAATAAAATAAAAAACAGTAAAACTGCCCCCCCTCTAGATTCTGAGAAACTCACTCCCCTCCCCTATTTTTATTAAATTAAAGCCATTGAGTTTAAATCAGAACAAAACTAGATTTTCAGCTTTTGCGGGAATAGGTCTAATTTGTATCAGGTATTGGATGGAGAACAATGTGCAAGTTTAGAAGTTTAAAAGCTGAGAACAATAAACCGAAACAAAGCCAAATAGATTTCGTTAACTATTTTTTACAAAAGAAAATTACACATTTTTAGAACACCCAAGATATTTTTAATAATAAAAAAAATGGACTTTAAGTTGAACAAACGGTTGACCAGCTTCAAACTTAAGCTGGAGAGAAACCACACATTTTTTTTTTTTGAATATCCTTCCAAGAATACAATTTTATAATCAATATTTACAATTCAGTTGTATGACTTTTTATCCATAACAACAAAATTACAATGAATGTTACCTGGCTTAACTGCTGAAAAAATTTAATTTTTCGAAAAATAAGAATTTACAAGGACTGAGAACTTTTTCTTAGAACAATTAATAAAATAAAATCTTAGCCAATATTCGGCTACAGGAAAAACTAAACCAAAGAAGCTAATAAAACTAAATTTAAAACCAAAAATAAAAACTAGGGTTCAAAGACCCTTAGTTTTATATCTTCTCAATTGTAAGCTAAGAATGACAAAAAAAATCGTTAATTCATGCTAGTGTTTGGGCCTGTTTATTCATGTAAAAATTCTTTCATTTTTTAATTTTTAGCTACAAAGAGACAGACGGAAAGAGATTCCATGGGAACGATTACAGCTACGTTGAAGTTCGACCAAGAGAATCCGGTGGTGTAATAATTCAGCTACGTAGTGGTGACGGAAGACCTTATTAATGTGGTGCAGCTAAAAATAGTACCAGCAATTAGTGTAATGAAAGTTTCAGAGACTAATACAAAACTTATATGACTTGCAGTTGAACCCAGCTCCGCAGGTTAATCCCAGGGAGCATTTAGTGAATGATATCAAGGCCTTTTTAATTCCACAGATGATTAGTGTAGTCTTTGTTGCCTTATATTTTAAACTTCACTTTTCGGCTTTTTAGATCTACTCAATTATTATGAATATAAAATTATGCAAATATATAAATATGAAACTTAAATCCTTGTAACTGGTGTTTAATTGTTCGGAGTAAGAAAATTTTGAATTTTATATTTTTTTTTTTGTTATTAAGAGAGCCTGAAAATTTTTTACAACATGGAAATAAGCTTCAAACGTATGTTGTCAAGATTAGTGTTACAAAAATCTGTAGCAAGTTTGACATTGCTCAATCTAATGTTCCAGCTTATATACTTGCTCAGCCTTATTCTATAGCAAATTTATTTTGCCTTACTTATTCTATAGCAAAAGGCTATAGAATAAATGCGGTTAAAATCAGCAGATCAGAAAGAAAAGAGCATTAAATGAAATGTTTTTTTTTCTGAAATTTAGAATGTTTTACAGGAGTTTCTAGTAAGCCTATTTTCAGAAGAGTGAACCGAATCTGGTGTACTTACTTCATGCTGCCCAATTCTGACCGTGACATAACTTTAAAAAAAAAAAAAATTTTTTTTTAGATTCTTATGTTGCTGGAGTGTAAAAATATTAACCTTGACTTAACCTAAATTAACCTTGACTTGATGCCCACTTAATTGGACAATCTGTCTTGGTTTTTTCTACAAATGGCCATGACTTGACTTTTCCCACAACTATTTCATTTTTAATACAATACATGACTTGATGCCCACTTAATTGGACAATCTGTGTTGGCTCAATACATAGGATCAAGAAAAAGCTAAGAAATAAGATTTTGAGCAAACAGTAGCTGCAGGTGTTAGTGGCAGATACCTCCGGTTTTTCTGACTTCTACTGTTAAATTTCTTTTAGCTTACGTAAAATGTATTCCTTTCGTACATCCCCCCCCCAGATTTTGAGGCCTGAAATTGCTACTGGTCATTAGACAAAATTTCAGTTTGCACCCGTGTATTTGGTTAATTGTACATGTTCACAAGGAGGGACTGGCAAAAAAATCTCAAAAAAAGAGAGCTTGTGTGAAGTGTATGGGCCTAACAGTCGGAAAAATCAACCTATTAGCTCTTCCTAAAATTTGATCTTTCTCTTTTCTCTCTTCTATTCTTACATTATATTAATTTTGTCGTTTTAAAGGGCATATTATTTTTCTATTTTCAATTTTCTGGTTCAATGTTGTTTGTTTAGAGTAAAAAAGACAGTAACATAAAATAATTTTTAATTATTAATAATTATAAATATTTATTATTAAAATAATTTAATATTAATAATTTAATAATTAATTATTTAGATAATTAATTTTGTTGTTTTAAATAAAAAAAGTAAAATTTTTGACCCATCTTAGGTTCATTCACACCTGAAGACGACGATTTTCTAAGATTTTTCTTCTGACTGTTTAAAAAAAAATTTTAGGGCTCTACCACATTTTTACAAATGCGGCTACCTTGAAAATAAATATACAAAACTAATTGGTTAAATTTGACATGACTTTTTGTCGGTAAAATTCAAACATCAGTAGCCTGTTGATTCCCAAAGACAATTACACGTTCAAAGGAAAGCCGTAACTTCTAAGGCTATTTGGTGCCATTTTTTTCGTCTTTTTTTCGCTGATTTGTCAAAGACGTTTCTATTTCAAAATTTAACGGCTAAAATTTCATGGCCAAAATTTGCCGCGTCATCCCTAGATTTTTCAAAATATCTCTGGGGGCATTTCAATTGACAAATAATTTTTTCGAATTTTCACTGAAAAAACGATAAATTTACCACCCCTCCCTTAATTCTAGAAATAGTTTGCTTAAGGGTTTTTTTCATTAGAAATTAAATCCCAAAAATTTTTCTCAAATTTCAAAGATAAAAGAAGGACGTTACTGGTCTGATCCATCCTAATGCTTTGATCTTTTAACGGAGAAAATGTCCAAGATTTTTTTTTTGGCGTTTACTTTGTGAAGAAAGTTATTGTTGTATTTGAAAATATGGTAGGTCAATGGCCTATTATCCTACACTCCAAACGCTGAAAAATTTGCAAAATGTATTGTGATTCTGGATAGGGAGTGTTTTCGACTGTCCTTCCAAAATCTAATATCAGCATTTTGTGAATTTTCAAGAAAATTGCAGTGACATTTTGTTTTTTGTTTTCTATTTCTCCGACTTGAACAAGAGAAATCGATGAAGACATACCGTTTCATACATAGATATGAGCTTGGAACATCCAAAGTTAGGTCCTCTGATGGTGTGATTTTCATTAAGATTTTTAGACTTTTAAGGAGTATTTTCCCTCTTTTCCAAAAATCCGGCAAATTTGCTGATACTCGTAGCCTTTGATGGGTAACACTAAACTTAATGAATATCATATATTTGGAATCAGCACAATAAGCCAATTCTTTTAGTATATCTATTGATATCACATTTCCGTTATTTAGAGTTTCAATTAATATTGAGCTGTGTCACTCCTTACTTACATTTCGTTACCATGAACTGTTTGATTTCCTGATTTCTTCCTGTCTTTGCCAACCATTTAATTTCTTTGTCATGTTTGAAGGACTTAAAGACACTTTTGTGAAGGCTGATGGACGTTCAATACTGTAGCTTGCAACGCACTCATAGGTGCTTTCACGTTCCTCTTTTCAAACTGAGCGATTTTAAAGCGGAATTTGAAGACAAACACGTCACTTATTTACTGCACTTCTTGTGGTGCACACAAGCAGTAGTTCCACATTTGACAATGTCCCTCAGTCTATAAGATGAAATTCCTCTTTAGGCCAAACATTTACTCTTTTTAAATACCCACGAGAAGTGCCATTAAAAAATACAGATGTAGCGAAGGATAAGTCTGACCGGGTCTACAGTACTCCTTTTTCGGGCGAAGTCATCATAGTAACTTTAAACGGCAAAGATCGACATGGTTACGGCCAAGATTCATATGGAAGCTTGATAAAATGAAAGGAAAGTTTTGTCTGCTGTTAACTTAAGAAACAGTTTTTCGTCACCCGATTGGGTATTTCAAAGAAAATCGTCGGAGTGTTCTTAATTTTGAGTCGTTTAGACTCAAAATGATACAAATTGAAAAAAAAAACCTTTGAGTAGTTTCAATTTTATTTTTGTATGCTACACCCTAATCTTGATAACTGCCGCTAAGTCGGAGGAGCTCATGTCCTGCCTTTTTGTTAGTAGCCTACAGTCTACTGCATAAGAACGACAAAATTTACGCAGAAAAATATAGATTTATTGGTAGTAAATTAAATACAGAAACACGGTGTTAACAATAACATTTGAGCACGGATGTAGAGTGGTCGAATGCAAATTTCTGGTTTACGGTGAAAATGGAATTTGACGAATACCCTTGAATTTTGGGCTATAGTTTCTTTAAACAAATTCCTTAGTTTCGCATTTGAGTCGCTAAGATTAGTAATTAAAAAATTTAAATAGTTTTGTAAGCTTTGTTATGTTATAACGCCTATATTAATTTTTTCATCCATTGGCGCACTGTAGAATCGGTTTCTTTCAGCTTAGCGTGATACTTTTACAAAGAACAGAAAGTGACATAATAAATGGGAAATATACAATTTGGGCTATATATTTGCACATTAGAGAAGGGTAGGGGTAAAGTATTTTGACAATGTGAAGTTAGAAAACAATTCTTATTTCATAATATGCAGAATAATTGTATCTAGCACATTTTGCATGCAGACCTGCTCCCGCTAAACTTTACCCCCCCCACCCCTCATGTGGAAGTATATAGCCCAAATTTGTTTACAGTATTATACTTGTGATATTTCATTAGAATTAGTCAGAGAAATAGGTTCTACATAGATGTCAATAGAGTAAATTGCTCCCAGTGTGGAGCAGACCTTCCTCAAAACATAGGTGACATGCAGTCGGATTCTAAGAGAATTCTTTTATTTATCTCATAAGCATATTCTCTTATCAACTGCCACTGTCTCTCCACTTCTTTATAGCTCTTTTTTCAAATTCAGTCTTTTAACTAAATCAAACCGTACCAAGAAGGGGACTATAGTGTCAACAGCGCCATGCAAAGCAATACACCCGGATTCAGATACATTAATAATTTCGGGGATGAGCCCCTACAGCTAGGTACGATTCCCTTGTTTAATCTAACAAACTGTTATTTGTACAAAAATAAGTTCTGACAGAAAATTACCTTTTAGTGACTAAAGAAAAGAGTACTCCTCCAGTGGCGTCAATTCTCAAAAATTTAGAGGGACAAAATACATGATTTAAAATCAGAAGGTATGTGCAAATTTGTCGTTTTTTTCAATTGCAATGCCATCCGCCCAAAACAACGATATTTTTCAAAATATATGGGGGATATTCCCATCCCAATTGATTCTACTTATAATCAGTAACATTTTATTGATTGAAAAAAGGGAACTTCTCTATTTCCGCAGACGAATTTGCTTTCGTAAAGCTGAAATGGTGGAATCAAACAGTTCGTGGTAACGAACTGTAGTAAGGAGCGACCCGGCTCAATAGTAACCAAAACTCTAAAAAATGGAA
>JAAAKL020013476.1:0-12452 GCA_010016065.2 Carybdea cf. marsupialis auct. non (Linnaeus, 1758)
TTATAATGACTTGACACTGTTGAAATTTAGTAGATATATCAATCAAATTTAAACCAAATTTAGCCTTTGACATCATTACTATATCTAATGTAGCACATGCAGGCATTTCAAGCCACCTGCGGAAAAAAATATGACATTTAGAATAAAGGATATCTCTTATCCAAGTTATTCTTAAGTCAGCAATAGTTAAATGCCAAGAGATCTTAGATAATCGATACTTTTGACGTAATAATAGTTTATTTTTAGGGTGTGAGGGCAATGAGTCAATCTTCTTTAAAATTTTATCAACCATCTAAGAAACAATCTCTTTATGGTTGGCAATGATGCCCAATTCAATTGATACTTGTAATTCAATGCCCAAATTAATGCTTGAGGTAGGCTTTTTCCCATTTTCGCATACTTACTTCTTGAAAAGAAGAAGTGATGTGTAAGAAGGTACTTCCGTTGACCTGCACAATCTGCAATAAGGACCTCTAACTTGTCCTTTGTAGGCCTAGGTTTCCAATAGTGGAAGTCCATTTGGACTGTCCTATCATCCTGTCCTACTTGCCCATCTTTCCCAAGTACAAGGGCTTTGGCAAGGCTTGTTTTACCTAAACAAAGTAACAAAAAAACAGAAAAAACACATTTCATAAATTTGGCCAAAGTAATTCTAGGGAAAGTTATGTAAAGTTATCTAAGGAATATGACTTCAGCATGCGAGTGTAATGACCGTACCATAATTCACCTGTTTAGATGCTTTTAGAAACATTCTAGGTTGGGGTTAGTTTTTTTTTCTTTTTCTTCTTTTCTTTCCTTTTTTGTAATCTTTTGCTCAATACAAGACAGGATTGCAAGTTACTTAGAAAGAAGTAGAAATGAAAAGTAAACAGAAAATTGATGTAATTACAGAAACAAAAATTAAACATTTTCAAGAAGATGATTATTGACATGAGATTAAAAAGTGTAAAGATCATAAGTAAGAGGAAGGCAGTCTGAAGACAGAGGGTTCCACATTTTGACAGTCCAAGGGAAGAAACTGTGAGCATAGAAATTTCTTTCCGTTTTAGTAATCCAAGCAGAAAAGTCATGCAAAGATTCAGCATACCAAGTGAACCTTGATCTGATGAGAGGAAGAGGAAAGCAACACAGCCAACTCAGAAGAACCTTACCAAAGTAGCAAATGTAGAAAAGACTTACAGATGCAAAATCTCTATGATGAGACAGAGGATGAAGTGTGTTGGGCAGTTCAGTGCCAACTGCACGAGAAATTCGTTTTTGGAGCCAGTCAAATATGTCGAGATAACATTTTGGTGCAGCAGGCAAAAGATATCAACAATATTCCACGCAAAGCCTGATCATTACCTTACAAAGATATAACACAGCATCAGGTGACAGAAAGATGATAGATCGCAAAAGAGACCCAACCTTCTTTGAGGCAGACTTAAGCTAGGTCTGCAAGACAAGGTCCCCATTCTAGCCTTGAAGTAAAAGAAACAGCTGGTATGAGCTGAGTCTGTCTAGCATTGAATAGTCATCTCCTACCCCACTATACATCAGACTAATGCTCTTCAGACAGTCTTTCCTGGGATCGCACTTGATGCTCTGCTACAACTAGAAATAAAGTAGTATCAACAGCATAAATTGCAACCTGACACAGTAAAGATTCTGATAGATAATTAATAAAAATGAGTGGGGCACAAAAGTGTGGGGCACAAAATGGAGCCTTGATGGACTCCAGCAATTACAGAAAACAAATTAGACCACTCGCCATCCAAAACTTAATATTTCGATCAATTAGAGAAGATGAAATGTTCCGAAATGTCACCACCAATGCCATAAGCTCTAAGGTTATGTAAAAGACCAGCATGCCAAACCTTATCCCCATCATTCTTAAATGCAGGAACAACTAACGCAGTCTTCCAACATGCAAGGAAACAGGACTCTTTCAAACAGAGATTAAAAATTTTGGACAAGATTGACAAGATTTCAGGGGAACAGTACTTTTGATGAACAATAGGAACTATATCTGATCCCGAAGCCCTAGCAGAGTCAAGATTAGATATTACATCAGCATACCAGCCTAGGAGTAATACAGACCCTTCTCAGAGAAGACCCTGTGCATGGTGGGATATCTTGAAGCTCTAAACCAGAGCAATCCAAACTTCAGTTCTTGGCAAAAATTTTACCAAGCAGCTGACCTTTGTCTCAGGAGGATGTTAAAACCTCGGGTCTATTGAATAAGGGAGGAATAAAAGACTTTCCCTTATTTATGATGTTGTTATGGATTCTCCAAAAGTCACAAGATCCAAGGTTCTGGGTAGAAACAGCCTGCCTACTCTGTTCCAAATATGTTGCTTTTGCCGGCTCAATAATCCTCTTGCAACTATTACTGGTTTGTCTTCACAATACTTTAGCCTCCATAGTCTGCACTCACTGATATTGATTATAAAGTGATTCCTGTGGGCTGGCTGAACAAGCCTAGAATAAATCATGGCGAAGAATGGGGTCCTACTGAGAATTGCCTATGTGGAACAAAAGTATCAATACCTCCCTGAATCCAATCACAGAATCAGTGGCCACTTTGCATACTCCCTCAGAGAACAGAGATGACCAAGAGGCATCTCTCAAGTAGTCCCAAAAACCATCCCAATCTGGACTTCCAAACAGAAAGGTCTTTTGGAGAAATGGAGCATCCTTCTGAACCGTTGTATTGACATCAACAGCCAAAGTAACAACTGCATGGTCTGATATTCCAGGAGGAGGGCAGTTGGCAGAACAGATTTCAGCATTATAAGTAAGAAAAAGGTAAAAAAGATGAGGATCCTGATCATCTCAGTCAGGAATGTGAGTTTGAGATGTTACTAATTGGGTAACATCTTGGGACGGAGCAAAGTCGTAATAGCATTCACCAGCCATGCCTGTTCCTCACTGTGGTAGAATGAACCAGGGCTAGGCATAAGCAGATGTAGAGCTTATCAGGAATTTCAAACTCAAGACTTCTAGAAATAGGGATACTATCACGAACATAAATATGAAGACAATGCATGTGAATAAGCTGAATCCTTAAGGATGATAGGAAGATAACCAGGGGCAATAAACTGGTCATTGTCAATGCTGGGGTCAAGGTTATTCTCTGGCAGAACCAGAATATCAGGGAAAGAAGAAATAAGGAATGATTCACAACAATAAAAATTTGCCCTTAAGCCTCTAATGTTAGTAAAGCTCACAGTGAAAAGCTTTTAACTAGGGTGCCCTGGTAGCTGGATAACAGTCTGGTGATGTCCAGGTCGAACATCCTCCCTACTATGTGCAGGTCCTTCAACAGTATTTTCAGACCTGTTTACGCAGTTATAATTGACACTAATTTTTGAAAACATAATGCTTAAAAGATTTTCCAGCATTTAATCCCCAGGATGCAGAGCATCAGTCAACCAAAAGCTGACCAACTCATATGAATCCAAAGAGGCAGAAGGGGTTGCAAGGCCCCAAATGTGGTACATGGTTAACCACCGACCAGTATTCCTTTTGAGACACCATCTCTAGATGATTACCAGCCAAGGTTAACCAGCTGATCATCTACTCATGGGATAAAACTGTTCCCTGCCAGATGCCATCCTGGTATTTGTAGGTTTCAGGGAAAAAGCTTTTTCACCCATATATGCGGCCCTGTCATGTGCTGCCACACTGGGCCAGGATCAACCTGGGAGAAATGGCAACTACAGGTCTCTATTCTCCCCAAACTCCAGATCACCATACCTGAAGCCTCGCCATCAGTTGCAATTTTTGGCCACACTCAGGACATAATATGTCCTGGGTACGGTGCCTGATGACATTTTCTCGGTGCCCAAAATTAATGTCCTTTGCTTTACAGGGTTCATATAATAAGTAAAATTGTAACATATTATAATAAGTAATTTACAAAGCGAGTGCATGCCTACATTTTACAAACTCTTATCTGATCTCACTTACTACTATCATTTGACTATTACTTTCATTTCACATAATTCAAATATTTAATAAAAGTAATGAGCTAAATATGTTAGCTGATCAGGTTGGTCAGAGCATGTCATAGCACAAGCTCCACCCTCAGCCCAATTCCCTTCCTTTTAGAAACTGACTTTTGATGAAAGATGATGTGCTGTGTTTATAGATTAAAATTGGTTAAAAACCTCTATGAAGCATACAGATGAAGGAACCATTAGCTAGATTTAAAAAGATAAACCTAAACATTAAAGTGACTTATATTTTAATTTGATTATCTAGGAAACAAAGGAATAGCTAGGTAAAAATTTCTAAGCTACAAGTGTGACTATTATGGAAAGAATCACTGATGTTCTGAGGATTAACAAGTAGTAGCTTTCCTGGTTAGTGTTTTTTAGAAGCTGGAATTTTTATGCCTTTCATTAATCTGCCAATGATATACAAAAATCATCTGACACTCAGAAACATATGTAAAGGTTTTGGACCCCCAGATATTCCTGTTAACTGCTTACACTGCTGACAGTGTGGCTGAAGGAGGTGGCAAATCAAGGCTTTGGGAATCTAATGATACTGCTCCTCCATTCTTATGAATGGCCTGATGTATCATACCTCTAAAGTGGGATTCTCAAGACTAGGTTAATGCCACTCTTTTAAATAAGATACTTCACATAGCTGTTAATTTTCTGGAACTGTGCCATTACCACAGCTATGTGTTCATCCCAATTTCACAGTTCAGGTATTACTTTAGAACAAGAGTTCTGCTGCTTGTTTGATATCTTTCTATTTCCTGATGCTTTCTTTTTACGTCTAATCATCCTATATATTGGTTTAAGGCTTTTTTTGCCACTTTATGATTCTCAAGTGACTGTCTCCGTATAGATTGGACTAGGTACAGTAGGTTGTAGGTAAAACTTTGCAAGTCATGTGCTGAAGTATTCTTAGATACAAGAACATACCAAATTCGGTAAGATGTTTTATGTTTTCATTACATATAAGTAGAACTTGTATATAGGACTTTGTTATGATTAGTGTATGTATTCACATATTGTTAGTATCTTTAGTTTATAACGGCTTTAAACAAGTTTTGTGGTTGAAGCATCACACTGTTTTCATCAATAGGTATATTTAGTTTATGGTATTTGTAATATTCGTATTTATATCACATGTCTTAAACTAGGTTTACTGTTATTTGATTTTAGTCAATGGTCACACTAAATATTGGATAATAAAATATATGAGGATGTCCACAGTAAAGTTCAGTTGTGATTATATTTGATGCAATTCCTCATTACCGTTAGGACAGCACAGGAACAACATAAAAGTATTTTTACCTTCCCACATTTCCCCAAATGTTTCATTCTTCGACAGTGCAACTTTCGTATCTAGGGATTTTTTTACAAATGCATCATTAGGTAGTAGGTTTTAAATTATGTAAGTTTAGTACGAATTTCTATAAACAAATTATTTTTAGGGTTGTATTTGGGCTAGAACATCTTAAACAATATACAATTCATAGGGATTTATCTATGGATATTTTTCTGGGATCAATTTTAGGAAGTAAGTTTTAACAACACATTTTCGGAGCAGCATGTATACAGGGCTTGAAGGAATTTCTCTAAATAAATTTCAAATATTACTTGTATCAGAAATACATTTGGGGTTGGCCAGCAAGTGTCTAGAAAAGGCTGTGTCTGCATCAGCAGCAGAAATAGCAGACTCCTAGCTGCACAATTGAACAAGCTGTTATCTTGGATGGCATTCATAGAGAACGCACAAGACTACAACCGTTAAGGAAAAGTTGCAAAGAACAATGGAAAAAGGTCTTTTCTTGGACTTTTAAATAAGATCCAACTGTGTTGATACATTGTATCTGTGGACACTAAATGCTTATCAAGTAGATGGAGGCCAAATGAATGAAAGCTTCACCATATAAAGGAACGAAGATGTAGATTTCAGTCTATTGATGATGACAAGAACATTATCAATAGATCCAGTATAGTCCTCAGTGAGATCGAAAAACAGGTCCTGTCATGTGGACCTGACTTCAGAATACCATCTAAGAAGGGAAGAAATTCTGGATGAATTTGAAATTTTACAAAGACAACTTGACAGACCCAACCCTCGGTCAAAGGATTATCTTCAGTCACTTAAAATATACTTAGCCGACTTTGGCATCGCTTGCAATGATACTGTACCTGCATTCCTCTCTTCTTCAGAGCTTCTCTCTATAAGTTGACCTAGCTGAGCATTTATTGCATTTTGGTAGGGGCATTCATAAATAGAGATCTTAGCTACTAATATCAGAGAAGCAATTAAATACTTAAGCAAAAATTAGTTTGTCTTGAAGGAAAGTTCAGGATATTGACAAATATGTCTTTAAATAGATGGTAAATATGTACCTGTGAAACTCAAATTTGTTGTTATTTTTGCCATCATTGTTCTTGGTAACATATTAAAAAGCAACTGATGTTAGCAATCGACTGCATACGTCCTCTCCATGCTAATTGCCATCTTCTCCTTCAGACTGGATATGATGTCACCAGCACAGTACTGATCAAAGTTACGGAATCAAAACATGAATCATTGTAGTTGAAATCTTCAGTGATTGCCCACAAGTTGATCTTCCTTCTTTACATTTTATCATTACACTTGATCAAGAAAAGTTGCAAGAGCTTTCAGTATGCCATGGTTTCAAGCTGTCAACTATGATTAGATGACCGGGTTGCATAAGATGAGCTATTTTTTATCCCCCACTCTAATTGCCTGAAAAATAACAAGTCAAAACAAGACAAGGACTTGACAGTGAAATTAGCCATGCCAACCTTTTTTCTAGCCAAGATTATAATGTATGAAACAAAGAGTCTCCTAATGGATATGTTGGAAACATCTTAAACTGGGAGAGGGTCTGCAACATTTAAAGAATATGATTTTGACCATATAAGGGTCATTTAATTTTAACATTATGTATCAATGCAAAGTACACTTTTCCCATTATATAAAAAAGATTTGGGGGATGTGCCCATTAGTGCATAGAAATGGGTTTTGCTTCTGTGACGTCACATGATGTGACCGAAATTGAGGTTTTCCTTCTTCAATACAAGAAAATGGTGCTGTACATGGAGAGGACATATGCAACTAATAGCTAACATAAGTTGCTCTTTAACATGTCAACAAGAAACGTGACAGCAATAATGACAACACATTGGACATTCTCAGGTATATCTTGACCCTTTAAGATACACTTGTCAATATCCCAGATTTTCCCTTTAACAAGCAACTTCTGGTGGTGATTTACAGATTATGAAACTTTTGCTACTCTAGAAGGCAAATAATAAGGGGGGAACCAACCCCTATCACCACCAAGATACTACATAAAGTCTTGCAATCTCCTTGATTTTTACAGAAACTTCTTCAAATGGATCATGTCATGTGAATGTTATTAGTTTGCACCACTTATTGTGTTTACTTAACTCCTAAGATCTTGAGCTAGTTTGCAAAAAGCAATAAAAAAGCCTGAAATAATTAGTCTCATTGGTATGCATTACTTGTATAACTTTTGTAATCCATACATTCTTGCCATATGGGCATTGTCCCTGAGAAAATTTAAAATTTTCCTTCTTCAGTTTTGCTTTGCACGTTCTACTATGGCACTTAGTATTCCTTGTATGAATCCTATCTCAAATTCTGAATAACATAGGATAATTTGAATGAATGAATCAGCAACATTGTTCCTTTGGTGTAATACTTGTTCCATGAATTGATGCCCTTCTATGCTGAATTTTCACAAACAAACTTCAAATCTGACTCTAGACGGCCCTTTTGTCTACACATTGTATTTTTTATAAGCAACTCAGTTGCTTTGGTGTGAGGCTTCAATTTGGTCCAAAATCTATGCAACAAGCTAAGCAACTCGAGGCCTCAAATTCAGGAGGGACAATTCTTAAAACGCCTAAAAAACAAATCAAGAAACGTTTTAAATTAAGAATTGATTACCAACTGTTGATATATAACAAAAGTCACACTGTTGATAATGTGTCAAGCAAAGAGATCAAAGATCCAACCATCAGTCGGTATTACATCATTAACAACAAGCTCAGCATCTCTCCCAACTTACCATCACCTAAGCAACTACTTAAGCAACTCCAGGCCTGATTTTGGAAAATTGCTAAGCAACTTGAGGCTTGACCCCGAAAATGGAGTTGCTTACGAAAAAATAATGTATATCCAATAATATGATCAACTTGATGGGTATAAAAGTTGTAAATATCATGCCAGAGCATCGAATGGTGACATATTTGGTTACTTTAAACATGAAGAACTAAGCAGTACAAACTATGATTTGATGCTGTATGGATTTTAAGATGGATGCTATTTTAACAGCTCCATTCAATTTTCTTCCGTCATAACTCTCTTCAAGGCCAAAGCCACTACTAGGAATGGGGTTACTTCCCCCCTTCGGATGACAAGCTATTCATGCTTGCAGTTCCCTCTTTGTCCTATCTCTAGAAACATAGTATCCCACTTCACAATGATAGAGCATAGTATCTCCAGGGTTGTGGCAGGCAAGCTCAGGCTAGGTTCAAACGCACAACCCTCGAATTGCTAGTCAGACACTCAGCCACTATGCCACTACTGTGTTGAATCAAATGCCAGAGATATAAAATCCTATAAAGATTTTGAAGCTCCTAAAAGTAGCAGAAGGGAGTGTATGCATTAAGCAAAATGAATACATACCTTATCATTAAACTAGATTGTTTCACTTTCATAGTTTTTAATGCAGAAGTTAATAACAATCAGTCTTTGGTAAAAGGAGATAAAACAATGATTTTAAAGTGCTTGAGCGATGTAACCATACAGTGTTGCTGTTCCTATTCACATAAGCAGTCTTAGATTCTTCATTTATAACTGATCAGTGTTGCTTTTATAAAGTAATTTCTAAATTCTTGCTATTTTGTGTAGAAGTGTCAAGGATGTATTGCTGGGCAAATGATGCAGCAATTGTACCTGGCCCTGTACTTGCAGGGGCTTGCAATCTCAAGTAGTAAATAAACTTTGGGGTACAACTTTACAGTGTAACTAACCCTTACAATGGCTTTGTGACCTAAAATAAGTTAAAACATCATGTTTGTGATTAGTAAATAGCTCTCCAGTTAAGGGATGAAAACCAGATAATGCATCATTTTATATTGTGCTAAAATGCTATCATGATGAACAGAATCTTGTGGTCATTTGGATTGTAGTATCTACCACAGAGAATAGAGATAAATGTATATGTGAAATACACTGTGTTATTTCAGTCACTATTTTAGGTTAAAATGGTAGGCATAATTCTTAATCATATTTGATGATATCTGTCTAGGTCACAAGCTCAAATAGATGTAAATGTGTGAAGTGGATATTATATACATAAAATTGATGAAATACACAATATATCTCCAAATGGTCAGCTTTCTTGTTGTTTTCGAGATAAAGATTACACAATAACTAGAAAAGACCACCTGTACTACTATATCTAATCCCTATAAATATTTAAGTTATTTTGGAATGAACCATAAAGAGTTATGTGGTAAAAGGTCACAACTATTAAGTAAAAATCTTTAAATCAGTTGAAATTGGATGTGTTTTCTTTCAATTTATTGCAAAGGACATGGTAGGCCTACAACATTTTTAATAGTTTACCATACAATGCATGTCACTCTTGATATCCAAATTTTCGAAGTCCATATTACTGTAATGACAGAACAAAAGAGCAGATTTAGTATGCAACATTATATCATGAATATCCAATTAGGAGTCACTTAGGTTACTACCTCAGTTAGAATCTGCGGTCACATATGCAAAATTATCAATTATCACCTTCATGACAGCAACATACAATTGATAGAAACTGTGGATATAAATATAAATTTATTGTGGAGAGATGCCTGCGCAGACACGTAAAATAATGACATGGGCTAAATTGCAGTTATGTAACACGTATCAGTTGTGTTTAGGGTAAAAAGGCAAGACTGGTAGATTTGGGGGAATATTAACAATAGCAAGCAATCTGTTTCGTAGGTAGCACTTTAAAGGGGAATTCAAGAAATTTAACAGTCTGATTATATATATACTTCTTCACCACTCATGGCAAGTGTCAGCTTTTGGAGCTCAAAAACTGGAACCCACAATTACTGTTAAAAAAAACCCCCCAAAATAACAAAGCCTATCTGAACGTTCCCTCCAGGGATCAGTTATGTCTACAGTACAGTTAACATCGTTAAAAAGTTTCATCAGTTGATTCCTGAGGTCGATATTGGGCTCTCCTTAACCTGTGATTTTCAGTGCCTCTAGCGTGACCTGCCATATTCCAAGCATGTTCTCCTATTCTAGCTGCAATATTATTACGGGCACCGTCAAAGTATACGATTTGAAAGAAGTCTTTAACAGATTTGTCGGAAGCTTCAACAAGGTCAGCGGGGACTCGGTCACGTAAAATTGCCTCCAGGGTCGATCCAAATGCATGTAGCTGGTATTGCCTGTCGGCTTCTGAGAAGTGCATGTAGCTACTGTAAGGCTCCTTGGACATGGTAGCAAGATGCTTAATAGGCGTGGGATACTCGACGTATGCTAAAAAAGAGTTGTCGACCCTGGACCCACGAACTTCATAAACTGAATGTATATATGGTCGGCCAATCTGACCCCCTACATCCCGTTTGATTGGCTCCGTGTTTCCGACGTGTAGCATCCTTGGATCGTTCTCTTCAATTTTGTCATATACTTGACAATCGGCCGGTAGCAAGATGAAAAATCCCGCAATGTCTCCTCCTTTATATCTCCGTTCGTGGCGCATCAGTTCAGGTAACATGATTCGCAGATATCCGAAGTAATAGCTCCAAGCTAAAGCATAGCCGATACCCTGGCGCGGGCTTCGAAAAAACCAAGAGCAAGAGGCAAGAAGAACAAGGATAGCTAAGTTTTCCAAAGGTGGATATGACATCCCGGTACACAAGACAAGGATAATTTGGAGGGAAGTCCCGTAGCCAAGGACAGTCGTAAGTGGAATAGTATGTGAACAACAATTGAGAGTCTCCCATTTTAGAGCTATAAGCTCGGACTTAAGAGACCAGACAAAACAATTCCATGTTCGACTGCTGTTGGCTAGGCGACTTAAAACATTCTGGAGCCGCGCTGACGACTCCACAAATGTTGCCACGATGAAGAAATAATGGATAATATCCGTTACCAAACGTGGAATCTCGACGAGCATTTTGAAGGCATGTAGTTCCGATCTGATTTAATGAGTACGAGCGTCGACAGTCTGGTACCAGAATCTGATCTAGGGACTGTATATCATATTTATATATTATATATAAAGGGGATGGTGTTGCATTAATCAGCGAAAGGGAGATAATTGGCAATCAGGATCAATCCTCGGAATTCTGCAAATGAAACTTGCGTTCTTTCTTTGAACTTTACTCCGGCTTCTTAGCCACGCGTGTGAGTTGTATGCTTCCAATGGTGTAAGCTGCTAGCTCATATAGGACTACCAAACTCCTAACAACATGGCGAAAAGGAGATCAAAGCGGAACAGTCTGGTTGACGCGTCAGACCTTGATTCAATATCTGCAATGCCCAATGAAAGGGAAATATCCTGTGGACCATAATAGAAATCCTCATGGAGGATCGACCAAAACGATGCAAAATAACAGCTTATCTACCTTAGCACTTTCTGTCGATTTCTTTTAGGTTTCCTGCAAACTTTTGCATAAATATGGCCAGGTACGTGTCTGAATAAGTATCTGGAAACGGATCATATTCAAAACGAGACTGAGAAAGACTATTCCTAGAAATTCTGGACACAGGAAGCCGAGATCGACTGTAGTTCAAGGTGGAGAAGGCACGGTGGATTGCCACCTCCGGCGGGGTTTATAAAGTCATGTTTTCACAGTTAGAACATTCAGATCCTCTGGCTCCTTTCGTTTCCCAAAGTTTCGGCCAAAACATCCCATCGTCCTTGGACTTTGCTTCTCGTAAAACTTTTAGCTTAGCTCACAGATATTCATTTATTTTTGAAAACCATTAACGTCTTAAACAGTGTAGCACTACATTGGAGATTTCTTTTCGTTGTGGCCGTGAGCCCGTGTTCCAGTGAGAAGTACAAGCTGAACAGATGACTCTAGTCTTATTGTAACGATTGCTCTTTCTCGCAATTAGCGGCACTTGGATAACAAAGGTCTCGACTTCGTATAGTCCTTTATCTGATCTGATCATATCGTATCATATCATATCATATCATGAAAACTAAAAAGAAAAGATATAAAATCCCTAGTTTACGAAATACAAAACATCCGATTGCGAATATGCCTATCGAAGCTGCATAAATTAACTACGACGAATATATATAATAGCTACGAGATGTAAAGAGAAAGATTTACTAACCTCCTTGCGTCCTTGTGTGCTACGTATTAGACCAATGTAAACTGTATCGTCATGCGTGACGTGAATCCGTA
>JAAAKL020013477.1:0-12451 GCA_010016065.2 Carybdea cf. marsupialis auct. non (Linnaeus, 1758)
ATAAAGCAAATGATCAACACCTTCTCAAAGCATGCTAACAACTTCACACCGACAGACATACCGGTACCTCAGATTACAACATTGGTCACTCGCAGCTTCCATGTTGTATCTTCACCTGCGTGTAATGAGCCCTTTCAGCCAAAAACGCAATTAATCTGTGGTCTCAGATTTACTACAACAACATAGCATTCAAAGCTACATAATCCTTGCAATTCAAGTATTTGTCAGCCATTAAAAATTCCTGAGTTACAACAAGAGTGAAGGAGGAAAAAAACTGGGACCCAAACCAAATCCGTAGGGATTTGTTGTGAGTTCCAGTCCCCCAAATCAGCTGGTTTATCACATGGGCAAGTTAAGAAGTATGAAAGCCATAAATCCAGCTTTCATCTTTACTCTTGGGCCAAATTGTGCAAGGGGCGAAACAGTGTCTTAAGTACAGTGTCCTACATAAGTGGTTCCATTCTTAAGGTGTCATAAATCAACAACAAAAATATCTTCTGCCCAACTTAAACAATAACGGGTCATGGCAGTACCTCTCCTTTAAGGAAGCTTCTTTTTTGTTCATACGCCTTCTTCTGATTGTCACGGTGCTCTCACTTTCTCTCAGCACCTAAATATTTTGATGAAACCTTTTCTGATAAAGTGATCAATACCGTTAAACGACAGTTCTGTATGACCGATACCTGGCAACACAATTTCTTGCCCACATATGTGCATCAAAAGGGTTCTTCTGCTATAGCGGAAGAAAGGAGAAATGGATTTACGAAAACAAATTCTCTATAAATTTTTCTGAGAATATCTTATGGACGTTAATAAGATATTTTCTGGTATATCTGTTAATGGACACGTGTTGCTGGGGGACATTAGTAAGCGTTTGCCGCTTTATGGTGACCAACCATCAAGGGCCCCTCTTCAGTCATTTCAGCAGAGGCCATAGGGATACGTGACAGGGGAGCAAGAGGGCACTGTAAGAAAACACACTCCAAATCGCGCTGGTTCGAGGATGAAAAATGAAAAATTACTAGAAATATCCTATTACTTTTAGAGGTCTGTATATGACTTCCAACAACTTACACTTGAAAATAACAAATAACAATTCGACGTTAACTTCAACAAGATAACTCCAACAAGTCCAATCTTGGTACTTTAACTATACAACTCGACTATACGCTTCAACTCTAACTTCGACAATCAACCATTCGACATTTCCACAATCAACAATCGACAAAATACACAGAGATTCTCTGGGTATATATGCAGATACAACTACGTGTAAGAAGTCTGCGGTTTCGTTTCATCGTGACAAATAATACGCAATTATTAGATACACCCTACATCGATATTTCCTACTTAGGTGATTCAGATAGAACACAATGTTTACATTCGTAAATAAAACATGCTTAATCATGCAACTCAACGAGAATCTACGTAAATAACCGACGATCACGTCGTCCGTGACTCATAATCAAAATTATAAACAAACACGTACAAAATGCTGAAATGACTTTGGGATCCCCTGACAGTTACATCTATCAACCTTGTTGGGTATTTAAGCCAAGCAAACACCCTTCCGAGTCCTTGGCAATTAGAAAAGTATGTCTATGAGGACGATATACGATAGGCTCGATCCAGCATTGCTACCATTGAGCTTCGCTTGTAGCGTCTGTCGACTTGACTATGATGGTGAAGTAGAAGGCCTGTGATTTATGGCTTAACGTGCACCCTCATCTCAATGTTCAGGGTTTGATTGTGCATCTCCACTCCCAGGAAAGGTACTATACCCTTCCCCCTTTTTTAGTCTGCCTGTAAATTTAATGGCTTTGTGAGCGTGGTAAACACTATATAAAAGCGTGTTGGCAGTATGAGCATCTGGGAGTGTGGTAAGCGTATCGTCAACAAATCTCGCAAAGAAGGAGGGAAGGTTGCCTTCCCTTCCAAGCCTTGCTTCTACACGGCACCTAAAGACAATAGCCAATAGTGGACGAAGGGGGGAACCAATCACGACCTTGCCCACCTGCTCATAATTTGCTCTATTGAATGGAAAAAGTTTGTTTTGTTACAACACTTTAAAAACTCGACGAGGTCGGCTCTTGTGGTGCTAAGACTGTATGTGGTGTTAGACCAGTCTTCTTCGGAAGCCCTGTTTGCGAGAACCTCAATGGTCTCATCTCGAGGCACGTTTGTAAAAAGTGACTATACATTATACGGTACCAATGTATCACCAGTGCTTATCTTGTGTCGTCGGATCATATCCGTAAATTCAAAAATGTCTGCGATTGTGTGGTTGTTAGTGGATAGGGGCTTAGGCACTTTATTGAACCACTTTGCAAGGGCACAGCCGTATGTGCCTGTTGCAGAGAGAATCGGGCATATGGCTAATTTTGCTAAGTGGGACAACTCGACCCCTTTGGAGTGAAGGAGTCAGCAACAGACGTTGTCATAATCCTTTTAACAATAGACTTCACTTACTTCTCCATGTGCAGAAGGGAATGGTAATATCTTGGAGGACTACCCTTCGTTTTAGGCCGCTCTAGTGGTTTGAACTTGGTAGTGTCATTAACAGATGCCAGTTTTAATAGTTTACTGTACTCCAGTTTGTCCATCACGACTACACCGGAGCCCTTATCGAGTCTTGTGACAACAATGTCATCTCTCTGTTTCAGGTGCTCTATGGCTATGAGTAGTGCTTGTTTTTTCTTCTTATTTATCCTATCATATCAGTATTTCCTTCATGCATTTGTTCTGATATTTTGTACCAATACATACTCTCTTCAAAGGTCGGATTGGGTTATTATAAGGCCTGTTAGATCCGGCATGTTGAAATAGAAACCATTTTCCCCCTCACCCTTGCCACAAAGACATTTAAAGCATCAAGAGACAGAGTTACATTAGGGTTCCCTTAAATACAAACTGTATCATCTTGAAAAGTGCTGTTTTTCAGATGAGCAAAAGAGGCTAAACTTCCGAATATGTACTGTCTGAGGGATGTCCGATATGAAAGGAAAGTCCATGTTTCTGTTGAGAAATTTTACATTTACCGGGCTATGCATCCGAGCGTGCTTCTTTCCAATCCACTGCACATCAAAGGAAACGTTACTTTACTAAGCTAGACGTCAACGTTCTTTCAAGTATAAGGATGCCTCGTTTTTCTAACACACATCTAAATACCGACGTTTTCATCTTGAAAAGTACTGTATTGTAGATGAGACAAAAAAGTTCTAGTTACGTGTTTTTAAGACCATTGTTTCGGAACGTGCTCCCGTCCAATCCGGCAGGTTTAAAATGAAAGCGGTGCTCTTTTCAGCTTGATATGAAGGATATTAAAGGTTAAAGAAGTCTTAAAGAAGTCATTCTAGCTTATCTCTACATCCCCAAACCTGTCCTGTCTCTCGAGGATACATTAGATGACACAGAAATTGTATACTTACCTACCTAGACATATTATGTTAAGGATAGTGCTCCTATCCAATCCTGTGGATAGTGAAAGCAACAGTTAGCCCCTGTGCAGGACCAGGTGGTGTTTGTAACGTAAAGAATAATCATGTGACCTTTGCGCACTCTCAAATGTCATAAAGATGATTTTGAAATTCGATTTTTTTCAGGACACAGCATGAGAGATCATTTTCACTTTTTACGAGCTAGATATCCAGATGTGCTCTTGTCCAATTCGGCAGGCAACAAAAAGTCCCGACTAGCCTAGTCAATAAGAATACTCGGGCCTATTTGTTTTCCTCTGTAATTCCTCTAAATTACTGTGGATATTACAAGAGACATGCAGAGCCCAGCAAGTAGCCTTCAATCGCTATTAAACATTATTTTTGTAAATACTGAGGCACTATTTTTGTTTGTTTTTTCAAATACCTTAAAAGTTTGATATCCTCTTTGACTGGAGTGCGAAGCTTCGAGACATTGCTTTCTCCTTGTAACATTCGTGAAACTCAAAGGCCTGTAAGTTGTCCATATACGTGTCAGTACATATTGACAAAAGATGAAGTTCTTTGAAAACCAAAGGGATCTTTAAATCACTAGAAAGCTTCATTACTTTGTTGCTAAATACTAAAAATCTGATCTTAAAGTTTGAGAATTTTGCGATGAGAGGCAGAAAGTCAACTTTCTGAAGGTCATATTTCTCGAGGTTTCTTGCATCCAAGGTGGCGCCTAGTCAAGGAAACACGTAGCCTTCTCGGTTAGACCACATGGTTTATTATATCTGAAAGAAGTTTAGTTACTTCAACTCGTCTCAACTGCTCAAAGTTAACCTTAAAAGACTGGGGATGAGGTGAGACGCTCAAGGTAAATATATTTTTTTCTAGGTTTGTATCTTTATAGCATATTTTGATCATATCGTTCACACTGCATATGACATCGTTCACATTTTCAGCTAGGTCGTGTTGTGTTTTAAAGCTCTAAAAGCCTTGTTACTCTAACTGCCACAATGCCAAGGATAAAATGTCTAGTGGATAGATGATGAAAAGTCAGGTGGTTTGACGGAGGATAAATCAAGTGTGCAGTGGGATGAAAAATGATTTTGCTAGAGAAATAGGTCAACGTCACACTGTGATGAAAAGTTGCACGAGTTGAGAGCGGGCTGAAAAGTCTAGTGGATAGAGGATTGACGAAGGATAAATCAAATGGACAGTGGGACGAATAATAATTACGATAGAGAAATAAAAGCCCAACCTGAGATGGAAAATCGCATGATAATATATATGAAACATCTAGTGGATAGGTGATGAAAAGGTAGGTGGTTTCGTCATCATCGTCAACCGTCATAAGTTCATTGTTGGACGTAGGCTTTCCCCACGAATGTATAATGTCTTCGGTCGTGTGTAATATTTTTCCAGTGTGTTGTTTGGTGAAAGTTATCAGCGTCATCACTCAATCTCGTTTTCGGGCGTCTACGCGACGTGTGTCGAGTTATCAACCTGTTGTCTGTTCTCCCGGAAAGATGACCCGCCCATCGCCATGTGGCTTCGGTGATTACTTCGAGAATGTCTCTGATACCAGTTTGCTTGCGAGTTCAAGATGTTTTTTTTCTGTTTTTCCAAGTGATGATTAACATGATTCTCTCGTGCACCCTTTGCACAGTTCTTAGTTCAAGACTTTGCTTCTTCGTAAGATGCCACGTTTCTGCACCGTATGCCACGGTTGGTCCTTACACTGGTCTCACACTATGCGCTTCAACACGATAAGGAACTCTTTGTTTTTGACGACTGCGCTCGCTCTGACGAATGCTTACAAGCCTAAGGTAATTCTTTGCGTTGGCCGAGGTAGATTTAGTGGTTGACACTTTCATTTTCGTTGTCGTTTACTACCACTCGGTTGCTTACGGTTGCTCCATGTTCGTTGCGGTTGGTTATCAGGTTGTTCTTACATACGTCCATTTTTCTTGTTTCTTCTCAATTTTGACAGAAACCATTCCCAAAGGGGGATAAAATACATAATACCCTCGTTACACCATTCATTTCCGCTGGAAGATGCCATTTTATAGTTACTAGAAACAGAACTTACGTCGAGTATCGCAGCTACTATACAAGGTGGCGACTAACGTTGAGGAAATCTGGACTGACGTGTGAATTTCTTCAGCAGACGTCGGCAGCCTCATGAATCATGTGAACAAGAAAATTACAACTTCACGCAGACGTGACGGACGTCTGGCCTTCACGTGAAAAGGGAATAAGTAGCCGGTCACACTTGTAACGTGACGTTACTGGAACTCGTTACGGCAGCTAATACAAGAAAGACTTGGTATGGGTTATTGGCAGTGCTATATGTGGATTACGTCATGACATTTCTGTCAAGAAGAAGGCAGAAACTCATGGTAGCCATTGCAGAATGGGAACGCAAATTGTTCAACACCTTAAAAATCAATCTATCATTTTTATCCAACAGTCTCCTCATGAGAAATTGCCGATTGCGATAACACATGCCAAGTATATATAGTACCTATAGTACAAGTGTCGAAAATTGTACATGCTAACTTTGAGGAACGAATTCTTCATCGGTTCGGTTGGTAGTTGTACTGTCCGATGTGCAAATCCAAAAAAATGGGTCCTTCACCCAGTGAACAAAATCCCTCGTTCCCTCATGAAAAATCTGGTCCGAGACCTCGATGGACGTTACAATTTCCTGTTATATCAGGAGCATCACACCAACCGAGCTGTAGCTTTCTCCATTAAATCTCGAGTTAGGGATTTTTATGATCATTTCCGTAAGGAGTCAAAAATAAATATTAGAATCTGAGAATAAAAAAGGGTATGACTCTACGACAATCAAATTTGGAATAATCTGAATTTTAGCTGAGTTCCATCTGAAGTTCCCTGATTTAGCCTGGTCTAAGGTAATGAACGTATAAGCAAATGGATGAACAAATGCAAGATCAGTTAACGTTTCATTTTTAACAGACTACAATGATATGAACATTTTCAGTCACATCTTTAACTGATATGAAACTGCTATGGTTTTACAGGTTTTCCTACAATTACGCGATTTCTTTCGTTTCCCCTGAGACTATTTGTGGATTTTGAAAACATGCCGGTTTCCAGGTTTCCCGCTGTTTAGCTTTCACCACTCTTCAACTCTTAACGCACCAAGGAACATAACATTTTCCTTCTGTGCGTCATTTTCAACATAGATGCCAGCTTGACCTCACTGAAAACAACATGAGGAGGACAAGATGGGGTAATACGCCCTAGCCTGTACAAATATGGACGTCCCTACATAGAAGGCTGTTCAAAAATAAAGATCTCAATACATGTATCTTTCTTGCCAGTTCCTTGATTTCTTTGTACATTATAATCATTTTCTTCTTACCCTTTCCAATTCCTCCGCAGTTTCTCTAGTATGAGTCCTGAGTATTGGAAGGTGGGCAGAATGATGGGCAAATGTATTTTTCATAGAGATAGTAAGGGGAATGATAGGGGATGGAAATGACTGTATAAGACAACCTAACCTCCATTTGCAAGCAGGGAAATTAAAAGTAGAAAAATACATAAAGACTGACACTAGATATTGCGGTAATCCTATTCAGCTGCCCAAATGTTTACCTCAACGTGTAACTACTTATACTAAGACAGTCCAAATATCGCGTCTACTAATATAGAGCTGGTGCTTTCCTCGGGCCATATCAACCAAGTTCTGTGACCATATATTGTAGTGGCCCCCATTTATAACATTCCCCTTATTCAGATATATTTCTTCCTGGACATTCTTCTATATAATTCAATGATGTCACATTCCTATTTTATGTTAGAATACGGTCAGTAAAGCAAATACTCCATACAGCAAGGCACATGGGTAAGCAACAAGTGCCTGTTGATGGTCCATGGCTAAAACTGTAACGAACAGTTTGGAAGCTGACCAACTGCACCAAATGATGATCAAGGCGCTCAGAACTGTTCCGATTGTACCCCTGAAAGATAAATGAAAGATATTCTAAAAGTTTGTTGATGGTACAGAATAATAAAACTGCACGAAATAGCGAATTCATTTTGTACTTAAAAGCGTCTCACTGTACACTCCTCAGAGTACAATTCGTCAGAAAATAACCGATAAGGGAATCAACGAAATTATTTACTCAACTGTGTTTTACAAGGTCGCCAATCAGAATTCTGACTGCCAGATTGGTGTTGTTTTGACCAGTTAGAGTCCGTGAAGCTGAATGGTTAACCGAAAAGGCCTTATGAGAAGACAAATTCTTTTTTGTCTACGAAGCAACGGTTTTCTTGCTTTGAAAATTTCGTTGATTCCTTTTTCGGTTATTTTCTGAGGAATTGCACTTTGAGGAGTGTCAGACGAAAAAAGCTTTTAAGTACAAAATAAATACGCTATTTTGAAAGATATTCTATAAGCAATATATAAATTTTGTGGAAATACGTTCAGCTAGAAGCGATATAATAAGATGCCATTTGATATGCAATTTACTTGATACCACTCGGCCTATTCTACGGGATTCTCTATTACAATATATGACAAAGCCCCTCGGCCAATTAAACTCATCAGATATCAAATAAAAAAATAATTTTGAAAACGAGACACTGGCCTTAAAAATTGCGTGAAGCTAGAAGTTTATGTCTATTGGTGGTGCATTTGGACCTGATATGGCTACTAGAATACATATTCTTCTGCAAAACCTCCCGAATTTGCCCACAGGCTTCCAACCATACACTTTTTCGAGTGCTTATACATGGGGCTATAAACAGATGCCACTTTACGGATACAAAATTCGGGTAATGCGATAAATATGGAATCGGGGGGTCTCAACGAACGGAGGGTCGGAAATTCGTATAAAAAAGGGGTTTTTTACGTTTTTAGGGAGACAAGTGCATCTTCTATTTTAGAGCTCTTCAAGTAACAAATGTAAATAAACAAAATAAGGCCAAAAACTCTCGAACAAGTTCGCAACGTCATCCTATTCTGCCACATTGTCCTCATCTTGCACTTCCTTTTCATTTGGCGCTGTCAAACCACTTAACTCAAATCCAGTTAAACAGTATCTAGAATTGTCAGACTAAATCGGTTTGGCGGACTTTGTCTATCGTGTAATAATTTGCTTAATCCTGAATGCATAATTCTGATACTTGTGTGATATCACAATCAATATCACAGTAATGAATATTCACAAAACAAGTCAATGACTGTTCAGTTAATCCAGTTTGGTTACTATGTTGAACGGTTAACGTCAATGATTCACCTTGTTGGCTCTTACTACGCCGATCCTAAATGGCGTTAATTTTTGACGACAGGAGTAATAAAGGCCGGAAAATGGCGATTTTTGATTGAAAGCGACGTTATTTCAAATTTGCTAATATACGCCCAAGGGATTTATCCTGAATAGCTTTTACGATTCTAATTCCCTTTCCCATTTCTAAAAGTCATCAAACAAGGCTTATTAAGACATTAAAGATAAGTGCGCTAAATGCTTAAGAGAGGTACACTGATTTTGACTGACTAAGGTGTAGTCAATCTATTACAAATAGAGGTGGAGCTAGATGCTGAATAATTGGAAAAAAATGATGACCATATTGTTACTCTCATTTGAAAAATCAAGAAGGATAGAAAAATATGATCGCGATTGGACTGTTTGTATTCATTGTTCGTTTGTCAAATATAAACATAAGAAAGGTACATAAGAAAGTAACAAGGTACATAAGAAAGTAACAAGTTACATAAGAAAGTAACAAGGTACATGAGAAAGTAGCAAGGTACATAAGAAAGTAGCAAGATAGATAAGAAAGTAACAAGGTACATAAGAAAGTAACAAGGTACATAAGAAAGTAGCAAGATACATAAGAAAGTAGCAAGGTACACAAGAAAGTAACAAGGTACATAAGAAAGTAACAATGTACATAAGAAAGTAGCAAGATACATAAGAAAGTAACAAGGTACATAAGAAAGTAACAAGGTATATAAGAAAGTAACAACGTGTAACTGACGGATGCAGCAGTAAATCACCGTATTGACATATAACATGTGAAATACGAGTGCATTTTAGGGCTTGTGAATGTTAATGTAGAAATCAATAGGCATCATCACCGATAGCATAGTTTATACAACTGGACTTTCATGAGTGTTGGCAGAAAGGACCTGGCGTAGTATAATTTTAAATATTTGTTGGTCTTCAAAAGATCTTGTCCTGTAACGGCTAAAAACCTGGTATCGGATTTGGCCTAAGGTAGCAATCTTGAATATTTGAAGTTTATGTGTAACTGACTTATCTTCTCCATTCCATTTCATGCCATCCACGTGGCCCCCTACGTTAGTGACTTGCCACTCTCACCATAATACAACAAATAGCAATGCAGTGTAAAAGAAATCATTTTGTTTGGCTTTTCACGAAAAATTATTTTAAACAGGTAAATTTCATAAGTGCAGCCACTTACTGAAGTAAATAGCCTAGTCAATGACCACCATCAAAATAAAAACATGATAGACAGAGTGCTTCAACAGGCTCTGATGACAGCTATGCAAATCTGCAGATATTATTATCTATTAACCATAATCTAGTGTTATGTATTATATCCTTACCTGTAGCGAAAAACAATATAAACAAAAAAGCTTTCTTAATGAGTTGCATTGCCTTTTCATTGCAATTAAAGTGACTAACATGTCCCAGTTAGCAGGTCTGAATTTTCATTAGTTCCTTGTTAAAACAAAAATTTTAATTAATTTAATGAAACCAATTCAGATATTACTTAGAATCCTGGCAAAGGTCACCCAAAATGTTGTCTAGTTATTGTTTGGTTTTCATTTTTCAGATATCTTAGAAAGTTATAAAAATAATCTGCCCTACAAATGCTGGTGGCTAAAACAACTGGGAGTAAACTGACCTTTTCTTATTAAAAATGGTAAAAATATAGTTTATTATTCATTTGTTTCACACCTTTGACATCATTACCCTAGTTGCATATTTGGGGTAGGGTTGGGGGTTATAACAAATAAGGTGTTTTAAAATGTTAACGGTTATCATAGCCTTTGAAATACTGCTGTGAATTCACATGAAGTAAATTAAACAAATAAAAGAAAAAAACTTACTGTAATGTCAACACTACTGATAATCCAGAAAGAATCACCATTGGCAACAAGCAGTAGCCAAGAACACTAACAACACATGTTAGTGACACTCCAGTCATACTCATTAAGTTGAGCACAGCATACATGCATAGGCATCCCATCACACCAAGTCCATAAATATATCCAAAGCCATGCACTTTACCAGACTACAAAGGAAGATTAGATTATAACAGATCAAGAACTGCTTTCTTTACACATTTAACATGCAGAGAGAATTCAACCAAAAGCTTATCTGAAATTGTCTTCACACGTGAAACTTACTTGCTTACTGCACAGTTCATTGTCATTTTGTTCTGGAGGTCCATGCATTGGATGTTGTTGGAAGCTGGTCATTCTTTTGGTTTGTGGCCCTTTACTGCTGCATTCATAAGTGTCTTCACATGTGAAACTTACTTACTTACTGCACAGTTTATCATCATTTTTTTCTCGTGGCCCATGCATTTGACACTGTTGAAAGATGGTCCTTCTCCTAGTTTGTGGCCCTTTACTGCCGCATTCAGAAGTGTCTTCATCAATGAAACTTACTTACTACAATATTCATTGTAATTCTGCTCTCGTGGCCCATGGGTTGGATGCAGTTCGAAGATTATCCTCATCTTAGTTTGTGACCCTTTACTGCTGTATTCATATGTGTCTTGCATGCTCAATCCTATTTAATGTATATCTCATTTTACATTCTATTCCATTTTATTACTAAAAATAATCTGTTGTTACTTTCTTAATGACCATACATCTTTGATAAGCCTTAATTGCCCTTTCATGTGCTAACAATTGCTCACACCATCACATAGCTTTCATGTTCAAACTAACTGCAGGGAAAGACATGAAGCTTGTACCTATAGGAAAAACTTGTTATAACAAAGAAGACCTCAAAACCCCAAAATACCAAGAAAAGCTCTAAGAAATAAAATGAGTTTGTGGATACAATCCTTGCCGCTAGTTCACGAGGGTCTGGGTTTGAGTTCTGGAAGGCCCACTGATACCAACAGGAAGGGACATAGTAAAATGCTAGAAGTTTAGGGTACATACTGACCTAGGACTGCCAAGTCGTTCTATTGTAGAAATTTTTGTTGCGAAGATGTTCTTTCTGGAATCCCTTTGTGAGAGAAGATACTAGTACCCTAACCCTAATTCGACTCTAGGAAAGTATGATATGGCTAGAAAATCCTTCTAGGATAGTACAGAGATCTAGGAAGATTCTAGGATAGCATTTCATGCATTCCCCACCATGAAGGGCATCCAGTCTTAAAGTGCTCTATGCTCCACTAACAAGTCCTGTATACATGGGCATTAGTCGAACACCTTAATCTGGGAAACTGTGACATTTAATAGGGAAAAACCCACAAAAAAACTTACCAGTAACAAGAAAGCTCCAAAAGCTAAACAAAACACTAATGGGCCTGCAAGATCAGTGTCATCCATTATGTTTGGATCAGTTTCTTGGAAAGGGTTTAGTACAGATTGTGTCTGAAATATGAGAAAAGTGTGGAAGTTAGTAATCATGTACAGTAAAAATAAAAAGTTAAATTAGGCCTAGAGAACTGATCATGTCATAATGTTCTCTTCTCCTTTATATGCGTACAAGTGTTATAATTAGTAATGCTGGTGACAGTGAAAGTGGACAGCATGATGTAAGTTCTTGACAAAACAGCAATCACTTGTAAAGCAAGTGAATACACTGTTTAGACTGGTAAGTACCCCCGTGAGAAACCCCTTGATGGAACTTATTCCAACCAACTTTCAGATACTTCATTGTCCTCCCCCCTGTCCTAGAGGTGATTCTTAGATTTAATAAAAGACCTAAGACAATATCATTGCAAACTTGATCTCTATAACTAGAGGGAGGGAGCTACACATTATGTTGGATAGCCATAACTGC